>CAUYRT010103741.1:0-14841 GCA_963574885.1 Lepilemur ruficaudatus
AAAGAAAAGAAAAGAAGAAAAAAGAAAAGAAAAGAAAAGAAAAGAAAAGAAAAGAAAAGAAAAGAAAAGAAAAGAAAAGAAAAGAAAAGAAAAGAAAGAAAAGAAAAGAAAAGAAAGAAAAGAAAAACCAGCCTTCTCAGAGTGGCTATTTTCCAGACACACAAATGCTTTAAAGACAAAAACAGGCTGTTATATTTGTCAGGGTGAATAAAAAGCCTAGAGCAGGACTCTCGCATTTCTCTTTCCATGCAGCGAATCATCTTCCCAACATTTTGCAGCCTTGAGGCAAACAAGGACAGGATAATGTTGGGGAGATTACGACAAGAGCAAGGAATGGGCCATACCCTATATGCTGGCATACAGGGCCAAACACCCAGGGGCGGCAATGGCAAAGAGGAGTCTTAGTGCTCTTCCTGGAGTTCCTGAGCTTTATTAGTTTGGATCCTGTCATTCAATCAAATATTAACTGAGCACCTACTGTATACTGGGCACTCTTTTAGGCCCTGTGGATGCATTAGTGAACCAAACAGAAAAATAAACCAAAAAAATCCTACTCATGTGAAGGTTATATTGTAATAGACTTTGGAGAGACAGACTGATAATAAATAAAACAAATAAGTAAAGTTTATATTAATAATATCTTAGAAAATAAAAGCACTACAAAGAAAACAAAGCCAGGAAGAGATAGATATAAGAACTGCCAGGAGAGCAAATGGTAGGTTTGCCATTTTAAATTGGTGTTCAGAGCAGGTAAGAGAGAAAAGTCAAAGTTTGAAAAAAAGATCTGAACAAGGGAAGGGAGTAAGCCAGATACTTAGAAAAGTGTTAGAGGCAAAGGAAAGGGTAAGCCCAAAGACCAGGTGGAAGGACCTTGCCAGTCAGGTTCAAAGAACAGCAAGAAAGACTCACAGTTGGAGCAGAGAGAGTGATGGGGGCAGAGGTTAGAGATGAGGTCAGAAAAGTAGTTTTGGACAGGTTATGTACGGATGTATAAAATGTCAATTTGTCCTCTGATGTGGGAAGTCCTTGGACAGTTCTGAGCAAAGGCATGATCATGATCTAACTTAGCTACTGAATTGAGAAGGACAGAAGCAAGGAGATTAGTTAGGATGCCATTACAATAATGCAACTTTGGTGCTCTGGGGATTTCAATATGCCTCTTAATTTTTTCACAATCTACTTTCAAACAATACTAAACGACTCCATACATAACACAATAACCAAATTACTGTAAAAGAATACTTCCATGCCTCCCTCCTTCCTTTAGCTATTATTGTATTTTACTCCTACTATGTTATAAACCCCAAAATGTATTATTATTTTTTCTATAAAGAAAATTATTTTTCAAAGAAATATAAACATGAGGAAAGAAAGTCTTTTGTATTTTCCTGTGTATTTACCATATCTTGTACTCGTCATTCTTTTTTGTAAGTCCAAGGCTCCATACGGTATTTTCTTTTATCTTGAAACTTCACCTTTTCTTGGAGGACAGATATGTTGGAAATGAGTTCTCTCAGCTTTTATCTAAAAGTGTCTTCATTTTACTTTTATTTTTGAAGGATATTTTCACTAGATACAGAATTCTAAGTTGACAAATCTCTAAAGCTGATTTAAAAGAAACTGGGAAATTGAGCTGAATAGAAATAACAACAATAAAGAGGCTCATTTTTAATGAAAAAGGAAGCCTGCCAATATGAATCCCCATTGCCACAGATGCCCCATCGTACCCTAAATTGGATTGGAATGTACAAGTCAACAAGCACAACTCCCCACCACCACCAAAATCACAACTCGGCAGAAGGAAAAGATTTAGAGAAATGTTAATTTAATGCACCTAAAATTAAAATCATGATTAGAAAAGGGCATTCTGGGTATGCCAATTTGAGGCAGGTGAAGAAAGTAACACATAGGGCCAAAATAATTGGAAAAAGAGCGTAATGCCAAGTAAGAGATGAATCACAGACTATTGACAATGGAAGAAAATTAAACTTCTTACCTTAAGGGATAAATACTGATGGTCAGAGAGAAGCAGATACTTGCCCAAGGTCATAGCATTAAAAATAGAAATGGGATCAGAACCCTGCCCCTTTTGAGCCTGGTGCTCTTGCTATTCAATCAATTGTTCTCACGGCTATGGGGGGACATTCGAGTTTCTAGAGTTCACACCCAGGCCCCCTTTCCTTCTCTCTCCTCTTTCTCTCCAAGACCTTATTTTCTTCCCACAGCTTTTATTACCATCGACAGACTTAGTCACCCAGATGTATTTCTCCAGTGCTGACATCTCCAAACTCCATACTTATAGTCAATACTCTATTTGTATGTTTCACAAACATCTCAAACTTAACATGTGCAAACGTAAACTTTCAGCCCCCATCCTTCCCACTACAGCTCTGTTCCTCCCCAGAAGTACCATCTTACCACTTTCTCCAGCCAAAAAACAAGGTGTCAGCCCTGAATTGGTATCTTTCCTTCATCCTTGCTCTACATCCAACCCATCAGAAAGACTTCCTAAGCGTATCTGGAAAATGTCTCTATTCATCTTCACTGGTACCACCTTAGTCCAAGCTGCCAACATTTCTCTCTCGGACTGCCTCCTAACTGCTCTCTCTGTTGTGATTTTCCCACTTCTAATTCATTTGCCACACAGCAACCAGAGTGATATTTTAAAAACATTCCATTTAGAGTAAAATTCAAACCCGTCACCATTGCCTACCAGGTCACGCATTTTAGCCCATTACTTCTCTAACCTCAATGCATGCCACCCTCTCCCTTGACCCCTCTGCTCTTACCATAGCCAACTCTTTAAATTCATCCAACACACCATGCTCCTACTTCAGGGCCTTTGCACATGCTACCCCCTCTGTCAGGAATGCTCTTCTTTCCATTATGAAAGGCTGGTTCCTTTTATACTTCAGGGCTTATGTTATGTGTCACTTATAAAAATAAGCCTTTCCTGACCACCCATCTCAGTGAGGTCTTAGCTTCCTCCTGCTATCCTCTGCAGCAATGCCTTGATTGTTTTCTTCATAGCACGTATTACAATTTATAATCATTTGTCGATTTTGTTATTGGTTACTATCCTCACTTGTCACTATTGTATCACCAGCACCTCCCACATAGTAGGTGTTAAGCGTTCTTTGACATAATGAAAATGAAAGACATTTGTAACACTGTTCTCTCTATTCAGAGAGGACACAAAAGATGATGGACTTGCATTCTGTGTCTATATATTCAATATGATATAAGGAATATCACAACGGAAGGTTGCTAAAACACTGAAAGTTGTCAACTCTTATGCTGTAGAGATCCTTGTTAAACAATTTCTCATCCATCAAGGTTGAATTAAATTCATTCCTGGCTTGAAGACAGAACAAGATGACTTCACCCAGCCCCTTATAAACTTACGATTTTATGAAAAATCCATAAGCTCTCAACCTTCCAGCACTCTGATAACTAGGTAATTACCCTTTTAATGAAAAAGGAACCCTTTTTATATCTATTCTCATTGAATTATAGACCTCAAAATTGAATCGGAGTCTAATAGGCATCAAGCACAACTACCTGCTAGCTCCCAACAAAGATGAGAGAAAATGTGTAGTGATATCTGGGAAGTCAAGAGGCAGTGCTGACAGAGAGTCCCTCCTGCCTTATCTGGTGACCTTTTGCTATGAACACAGGTGTCCATTAGATGCCTTCCTCAGACTGTGAACCAGCCCCTAACAGCAGAAAAGACATTAGATGCCCTTCTCTACCTGTTCATGGGTTTTGAAATGAAGCTTCAGTACAGACTCCCTTTGAGATGTGCCTTTTTCTCCATCATGCCATGCTGACCTCAGTCAGAGGGCCGGGCTCTGTTCAGACAGCAAGTCAGATCTCACATTGCAGGAGGCCTGCTTCAGAACCCAATCCATTTTCCCAGCATCCTGATACCTGTCGAAGCCCCTGAGACCTGTCGAAGTCTCCTCCATTATTGACTGAGTATTTACATGGAAGGACTAATTAATGAAACCACACTGACACTCATGTGAATTGCACCCAAAGCCCACGATCCATACTCCTCCCCCAAACTCCTCCAGTTTGTCGATGCTGTTTCATTATCAGAAGCAGCTCAGAGTAAGCCCTAAACATCTAGCCACCCGGTTGCACAGCCAAGAGTGTACTCTCACTCCTCACTCCTAGGTCTTTTTGCCTAACTTCCCCTCTTCAGATGTTTTATAACTGAGTCTGTCCAAGTTATCACATTCACAGCTAAAAATTCATACTTTTACCTGGTCTCTACCTTTAATCCTCTGTGATTTCTTTTTACACAATTGTCAGTTTGGAGGCATAATCTTATAAACCACTACCTTCTGGACAGTAGCACTGGAAAACTTAATTATTTTCAGTTAATATACAACGTAGAGTGACCAATGTAGCCTCAGAAAGCTGAACAACTTCTTTCCCCTTGAGAGTCTTTGCACAACTTTCCATATTTGGAACCCAAGGACATTTCCTTTCTCTCTCTGCTAACATGGAGTACAGCAAGGTTACATTAGCTAATAAAAGCTCTCTGCTGACAAAAGATGCTTTTGAAAAGTCACTCGGAAAGGGAGCTCTATAGATAGTTTTATTAAAATAAAATGCCACATCTTTGTGAAGTTAAAAGTCTCTGGATTGTGGTTAAAAGTCTGGCCAGCTCCAGATACAATGGAAATGTCTTTTAAGAGCCATGTTTTGCTCAAGCTGGCCTCACCATGCATATCTGTTATCCCTGTTATTCCCTTTATATCATGTAGGAGTTTCCATGTGAAGGAAAGATCTTTGGAATAAGATGAGAGACAGGTTCTATATGAACACCAAATAATGGAAATTATGGAAACCATGATATTAAAATAATTTCATGTAAGTTAAAACAATTAGGTATCGCTTTTGTTCCTCAGATAGGCAAGAATGTTTAAATTCAAATGTTGGCCAGTATTCAAGGAAATGATATTCCCACCCAATGGTACTGGGAGAGTACATGTGTATAGCCTTTCTATAAACAGACATTTTGATAGTATGAATTAAAATGTAAAATGCAGATACCCTTAAATTCAGTGATTCCTCTTCAAGGCATTCTGGAGAGATACTTGCACATATGCAGAAAGGAGTCTTTACAAGGATGCTTATTTTAGCATTGTTCATTATAGTAAGATTATTGTGTCTCACCAAAACGCCCATCATCAGGGGAATGATCTACGCACATCTGCACAGCGATTTAAAATAATGAGGTGGAATTACATGTACAATGACCTAGAAAGATATTCACACAACAATGCAAAAAGCATAATCCCACATATGTAAAACAGAGAAACCTATTTATTAGGTTATTGAGTATATCCAATTTCCTTAAGTACTAAGTTTGACAGTTGATATCTCTGACATTTCACTTCAACACTTTTTGTTTTATTTGTACTGTGAAAGTGCATCCTCAGTCTTTCAAATGCATGTTTTGACTTG
This sequence comes from Lepilemur ruficaudatus, assembly GCA_963574885.1. Lineage (NCBI taxonomy): Eukaryota > Metazoa > Chordata > Mammalia > Primates > Lepilemuridae > Lepilemur > Lepilemur ruficaudatus. The sequence continues at coordinate 5,479 of CAUYRT010103741.1, forward strand.
TGATTATCTTTCAAATTTGTTTAGAGCAATTTTTGTGAAACCATGGATAATTCAAAAATTCATGTTATTTTCGAATACAAGTTTCATCATGGAACTAATTTAGCTCAGACAGCTCAAAATATCAACGAAGTGTTTGGGAAGGATGTGGCTAATGAATGCACAGATGGTTTGAGAAGTTCCATTCTGGTGATTTTAATCTTGAAAATGAGCCACATGGGCGACCTGAGACCAAGGTGGATAATGATGAGCTGAAAGCTATAATGGAAGTGAATCTATCTCAACCTGTGCATGAATTAGCAGCAAGGTTTGATTCCAACAATATTTGACCATTTGAAACAAGTTGGCAAGGTAAAGAAGCTGGATAGATGGATTCTATGTGAATTATAATAAATGAGCATTGGAAGAGAAATTGTCTTGAAACTTGCCTTTCTTTGCTGTCATTACATAAAGGCAAACCATTTCTACACTGTATTGTTACATGTGATGAAAACGCATTCTTTTGGACAATTGCAAGCATTTGGCACAATGGTTGGATAAAGATGAAGTGCCAAAACACAGTCCAAAACCAAATATTCATCCAAAAAAGCTAACGGTGTCTGGTGGTCCTGCACTGGTATTATCCACTACAGCTTCATGAAACCTGGTCAATCGATTACAAGAGATGTCTACTGCACCCAGTTGGATGAAATGATGAAGATGCTTGTGATTGAGCAGCCGAGATTGGTCAATAGGGACAGGCCAATCCTCTCGCAAGATAACACTCAAACACAGGTCACACAAACAATGCTGCTCAAACTACAGAAGCTGGACTTGGAAACTCAGAGCTGTCATCCATTGTATTCACCAGACCTTACACCAACTGACTATCACTTCTTCCAGGCTTTGGATGACTTCTTCCAAGGAAAAACATTCAATTCTCACCAAGCTGTGGAAAATACCTTTTACAATTTCATCACCACTTGCTCTCCAGGCTTCTTCACTGCTGGCATAAGGAAGCGACCGTTAAGACGGCAAAACTGTGTTGAGAGTTTAGTGCATACTAAACCGTGCAAACTTTGTTTAATTGTTTGTTTGACATATAATAAACTACATTTTTGATTCAAAATTGTCCATTTCATATTTAATGACCTAAAATAAATCTTTATATATGGAAATATATGTACAAAATAAATTCAGTTACTTAAATGTTCATTAAAAGGTACATATTAAATGTAAATTTAATACATATGTATAAAATGTATAAAAATATATATTAAAAGGTGAGGAAAATATTTTTAAATTCTATATCTGATAAAACTGGGAAGAAAGTATTTGTAAGTTTTTATCTGATATATGATTTGTAAATCATATATCATAATGATATTAACAGATATATACCTGATAATATATGATTTATTTGCAAATGATACATAATCATATATCTGACATCATATACTTGATAATATATTAAAATATTTAGATATATTTGTAAATCATATATGTGACATATGGTTTGTAAATCAGAAAATATATATCAGAATATATAAAGAATGCTTACAACTCAATACAAGGACAAATAACCCAATTTAAAAATTGGCAAAAGATTTAAATAGCTATTTTTTCAAAGAAGATACACAAATGGCCAATAGGCACATGGAAGGATGCTCAAGATCATTAGTTAGGAAAATAAAAGTCAAAAATCACAATGAGATACTATTTCATACCCACTAGGATGCCTATAGTCAAAAAGACAGACAATAACAAATGTTGACAAGGACGTAGAGACACTGGAATTCTCATACATTGCTGGTGGAAATGTGAAATTGTGCAGCTGCCAACAGTCTGGTAGTTCACCAAAAAGTTAAACACAGAGTGCCATATAACCCAGCAATTCCATTCCTAGGTATTCCAAGAGAACTAAAAACATACATCCACATAAAAACTTACACAGGAATGTACATAAAACATTATTCATAGTAGCCAAAAAGTGAAAGCAGCCCAAATGTCCATGAACCAATGAATGAATGAGCCAAATATGGTTTATCTGTGCAATGGAATATTATTCTGCCACCAAAAGGAATGTACTGAGACACGCTACCAAATGGATGGACCTTGAAAACATCATGCTAAATGATAGCAGTCAGGCACAAAAGGCAATTTTTTGTATGATTCCATTTATATGAAATGCCCAGAAGAGGCAAATCCATAGAGACAGAAAGTAGATCAGTGGTTTGCAGGGGCTGAGGAGTGGGAGGAATAGGGAGTGATTGCTGATGGGCTGATGACAATGTTCTAAAATTAGATAGTGGTGATTGTTGCACAAACCTGTGAAAATACTAAGAACCACTGAATTGTATATTTTTAAAGGGTGAATTTTATGGTCTGTGCATTATATGTCAATAGAGCTGTTATTACCAAAAATAATAATTATAAAAGGTCTTGAAGGGTACCTACCAAGCTAATAACAGTGGTTACTTTGGGAGAGGGGATTAATATATTTTTAAGAATAAAAACAGATTCATGTATTTCTTATTACTTACATAATTTAAAATATATTGAAAAAGGAAAGACGGAAAAGTCCTAAGGCGCTGTATTCAGAGAAATGCATAGTGGTGTCTTTTACCCTTCCTAATTTATCATCCAAGATATCCACTGCAGAAAATAAGCATTTGGGGGCACTTTTCTAGGGACTGGGTATATAAAAATACACAAGCCATGTTCCTTTCCTTCTAGGAATTCACAGTGCATATAAGACTAGAGGCATGTACACAGCCAATTGTTAAATATTGTGGAAAATGCTATACTACCACCTAGCATGTACCTATACTACCAGCTAGCATGTACCTCTAACTCTGGAAGCAAAGGGTCAGGGACCCAGGAGAGAGGAGCTGAACTTTAAAATACAAGCAGAAGCTAAGCAAGCAGAGAAGAGGTAAAGCAGACAGGTAGGGAGAAGAGCATGGCAAATCCTGCAGGTGTGTTGGTGCACGGAATTTTCTAAGAAAAGTGGACATCAGTGGCCATGATTGTAATAAATGTCTTGTGGGGGAGATTCTTGCAGAGGGAGAGCAGAATGAATCAGACTGAAAAGGGCCATAAAGAATGTCTTGCTAAGGAATTAGGTCATTATTCTGTAGACAAGGGAAAAGAGAAAAGGAAGGGAGGAGACCAGATGGGAGGAGATTGGAGACAGGGAAATAAGTCAGAGATTTCTGAATCACCTGGGCAGGAGGGAGAAGCTTTTGAGTAAGAGCAAGGAGAGTGGCAGTGAAGAGGGAGGTCAGATTCAAGAAATATTTCAGGGACAGAACAGGCAGGACTCTGTGACTGGTGTTGGAGGGAGAAGGGGAGGCTGCAGTGACTCCCAGAAACCAGTGGCTGCCAAGCACATACAGGAAGATTATAGTCAGACGTGTCTGCCCCTCAGGAAATAGAATGGAGATGAAAGAAAGGGTTTCATGTCCAATAGGAGAAAACACATCCCGCACTTTGCATGCCTCTGGGTAGATAGAATCTCCTGAGCTCCAGCTGTTGTGACATCATGTGCTGGGGCAAGGCGTATTCGTTAACATGTATTAAGCACATAACAGAATATGTGCCATGCAGTGTGTCAAGTACTTTACATGCATAATTTTATTGAATCTTCAGGAAACCTCTTTGAAGAGATAGAAAACTAAGGCTTACTGGTTTCTTAACCAGGTTCAAACCCACGCAGCCTGACTTCAGAGGCCAGTGTTCTTAACCACTGTACTTTCCTGCCTCAGACAAAGATGCCTCTGAGAGATTGACTTAAACAGATTCACTTGTTTCTTTCCAACGAAGTCAAGCCAGATTATAAACTCATCTTCCTTTCTCTCTCACCAGATCCAATGCACAGCCAGAGCATTCATCATTTTCTCCCAGTTGAGATCAAAGTGACTCTTCAATCTTCTCAGTGACTTCCAGGATGTCTGCAATGGCCATGTGAGGCAGGAGCATCCATCAAGGAGCAGCATAGCTCTGCAGCCTGCCAGGAAATCCAGGGGATACTGAAGAGTCTTCCAGCCCTTCCTCCAGACCAATGAGACTATTCAGCCTAATACTGGGGATTCATAGACACACTATAGTAAACATAGGTTGTTTTTGCCACTTAGCATATATTTGCTCCTTTCCTGTTAACATCATCCCTGTTTTTCTCTTGAAAAAACCACACAGTCTAGGTTAAGTCTGTATGACTGGTCTAGATGTACTTCATCGCTACCTTCTTGGGTGAGCATATGACTCAGGCTTGATCAATCAAGGTATCTTAACTCCTTTGCCCCAGGAATTGTTTCAGGTTTGGGAATGTGATACAATTCAGTCCACCGAGAGTCAGGTCCAGGACACTTTTTCAAATTGGCCCTGAAGAAAAAGCCCTTTATTTTGTATGTTCAGACCTACAATGAAGAATGCCTAAAGTTTCCAGGGACATCAACATGGCAAGACTCTGTCTGAGCAGGTAGCCAAAACAGAGGGATGAAGAGTTAAAAGATGAAAACACGGAAACTTTGAGCTCTTGAATCAAGCCACTCCTGAAACCTAACATTTCTATTGACTATACAAGCCAGTACATTTCCCTTGATGTTTAAGCTGTTTTGAATTTCTTACATCTGCAATCAAAAACAACAAAGAAAGAAATCGGGGGAAAGAAAAACCTAAAATACCTGCCTCAAAAACAACTAGAAAGTGCCGAGTAGGAAGCAAGCTAGCCTTCTTCAAAAAGGAACATTCCCAGGCATTTACTGGCAAGATCTGCCTAGGAGAAGCAGCTAATGTGAGAGCTGCCACACCCAGCAGTGTTCGCGTTGGCCTTGTAAATAGTACATTACACAGAGCAGCTGTGGGGTATAAGCCACAAAGAGAAGATTAACACAGTGACTGCCACGCTAGAAAAAAAAATCTTCCTTGGGGCCATCATGTTTTATTATGAAAATAGAATAAAAACTTCAAAAACAAAATGATCCATTCTAATCGAATGAAAAATTTGTTATTTTGTATTGTTTTCTGTGCTCAAGTTATATGCAACTTGAAATAGTTCATGCGGCTCCCAAGGTGAAGAGATATGAGTTACGTGGGCTCAAAACTGGCGTGAGTTAAATACAACTCACGGGCAGTTAATGTGAACACACTGTATTTAATCCATAAAGGGTTTAACTCCATGCACAAGGTAAATGGCTCAGAAACTGTCATCATCCTTGTTATCCAGGGGATTATTGTGGGAATCAGAAGCTGTTGATGTGTTGACACCTTCATTGAGAAGAGAATTTTAAAAAGTCCTCGCTGGAAACCCAGAGCATTTATTGGCACAGGCTTGACTGGGAAGTTACACTGGCCATTGAGAACCTACACTGCAGAGACCTCAGACTCCTACTGGAGATGTGGACTACAAAGGGAAGTTACAGAGATGCTGTCTGTCTGGAATTATTTGTGAATCTTTTTCACATGCCTTAGTTTTACTGGATTATGAACTTCTACAGCACACAACCATATCTTTCACTTCTATAAAATCTCTCACAAGGTCTAAACCAAAATCAAAGGGCCCTCACTGATGCACTGATTGGAACGAAGGGCCACCCACACTAGTCATTCCCACAGTGTCAGAAAATCCTGCACACTAGCAGAAAAGGGAAAGAAGAGAAGACACAAAGGTTCAACAGAGGATATGGCAGCATAACAGTTCTATAAAGATATTATGTATTGGGAGTCTAAAAAACATCCATAGTCTTTGACAGAATAATTCTACTTCTAAGAAATCATCCTACCAAATACTCTAAAGAGTACAAGAAACTTTACGTAGAAAGCCAATCTTTCAACAGAAGGTACAAGCAGAAAAATTTTTAAACAATCTAAATAAGCAAAAATAGAAGATATTTTATACAAACTATGGATCTTCTTCCATGTAAAGCAGCTATTAAAATAATGCTTAAGAGGCATTTTTAAAGGCTTAATAAGTACTCATTGGTGAATTGCATAATATTGGATAAAATCATCTCTTTTTACCTGATATACTTGTTTAGCCATGTTTTCCTGATAATAAAAAACAGATGAAAAATAATTCCTGAGTTATTTCCTTTTTCCTTCAGAACTTCAAAGGATGATCATTGTGAGTACTCATAGAATGATTTATTATTACTTTCCAAGGGTCTGGTCATCTGTCTGTTAAATCATTAGCAATTCAACTCAAAAAGAAAGTTATTGGAGATAGAATGTTAATATACCAGTGCAGAGAAAACAACATACAACTACTTTTGCAGAAGATCAGTTGGAGAATAGTTTGAGGGCTGTCTAGAGACAGCAAGATATTCTAAAGATGCTCTCAATATCCATTCTGACCCTATGACTATTCTGAGCACAAACTCAGGGTTTTAGCTTCCTTCTCTAATACCTAATAAAAAAAACCCCATGTATTATTTATGAGAACAGTTAAGCAGATAAATAATAAAGTCTCCTGACACTTCAAAGGAAAATGAAGAACATGTGAGTAAATATAAAATCAATTCATCAGATACCTTTTAAAATTCCAGCTGTTAGAGTCAGAAGGAATCGCAAAAGATCATCTTACTCCACCTGCTGGCTTTATGCTGATAAGGTATTGCTCTATCCATGTGAGCAAAGAGATAGCCCCAGGTTAAGGGGCAAGCCTGTAGACATACAGCTGGTTAGCTCCAAGAAGCAAAGTGAAGTTACGTGTCAGTTTCCACATCTTCTTACAGGCCTCTTCCCACCACACCAAGCTACTCTTCCTCTAAAAATTATTCTGTTTGGAGCATGAGTGGGTTGTTCCTATGTTCATTCTTCATGTTTTGAGCACATACTGTTTGCCAGTGATGAGAATACAAAACCAAAACAATATGTAGTATCAGCACTTGAAGACTTCACAATCAGGCAAGGAAAAGAAAACATAAACAATACCTAAATAGTACCTGCATAGCAATATAAGCAATGTGCTACAGGAACACAGAAGAGGGAGTAATAAATTCTGCTAAGAAAGTGTAAAGAAGATTTCTCAGAAGACCGAAGCCCCAAAGGATGAGTAAGAGGTATTCTAAGCAGAAGGAACCAGGAGAACATCATGTTAGACAAGCAGCAAGCATAAAGCATGAAAGTTACTCCACATCAAAAGCAGAACAACCTTTGCTTTTACACAGACTCAACATGATAAAGCATCCTCACAACGACACACATTCAGGTCACCTCTGTGTTCCACAAGCCTTCTAAGGAGCATCACTGTGTTCTCCCTGCCTTGGTCCATGCTGCGGCCTCTGCTCTCTTCCTCTGCCAACTCCCCTTGTCCTGCCTCATGGATCTCCAATATTACCTCTCCTCCAGCTTCCCTGGGAGAGTTAATTATTTCTTCCTTTCTGCTCCTATAACAATTTTATATCTCTTGCAAGAGAGTATTTTAATTATTTATTTATATACATGTTTATCTCACAAATAAGTCTATGAAGGCCCTAAAACAGTAGGCTTCTAAATAACTGTTTGATAAACATATGAATGAATGCAATTTTATATGGAAAGGTGGGTGCTCAGGGTGACAGAGAGATAACATGCACAGTACGAGTTCTCACACAGATAACTTATAAGTGGAGGAATAATTTTTAGAATTGAAACCCCCAGGGAAACATCTCCACTCAAGTCCTAACTGTGATCCAAAGACTTTCACATACAACTGCTTCGGCATTGATAAAACTTCACTTAGACAGATTCATAAACTCAGATCCTTCTTTTGCTATATTCTTAGAGCTCATAAAGGGTGTTCTAAAAAGGTAAATCTTTGGTATAATTTAGTCATATTAAACAGAAGTGTAAGGGAGAGAAAATTACTGTCTGGTCTTTCATCACAGGGCATGTAATCCATTATAAAGGTGTTAAACTCATTGGTAAGTGTGAAAATGAGAGGAAATGAGTCTACAGACAAAAAATGCAATAAGACAATAAACTAAAATTAATACTTCGCAAATCCTCAGCTTCTCAGCCTTATTGTCTCAATTTGTTATTCTCATGAATTATCAGAAAGTGAAGCATAGCCACTGCTCCTAAAAATAAAGATTTTATTAAACTTATTATGCATAAAAGTGCCTGAAGACATTGGCTCTCCTTTGACCTCAGGAGCTACTCAAGCTACTCAATCCCAGGGTTAAAGAAATACCTCATTAGCAGTACCAGATGTCAGCAGTTGTGCTATTAAACTGCCTGTCACTCAAACCTCAATACTGAAAAACACCTAGGTCATCTAACCCTTTATGCCATCCACATCTCTTTGCAATATAATAGCAGGAACTATAGTGCTTGGAATTGTGCTTCATAATAATGAATCATTTCTGGGATGCCTTTGAGTTAATGGGAAAGAAGCTACTATCTGCCACACAAAGTGCTACACACTGGTAAGAAATGATTGACAGATGATAATAGTGTATCAGTGTGCTTGGGCTACATCACAGTCCATGCAGATGGCTGTAACAGAATACCATAAACTGGGTAGCTCACAAACAACAGAAACTTATTTCGCACAGTTCTGGAGGCTGAGAAGTTCAGGATCAAGGCACCAGCAGATTTGGTGTCTGGTGAGGGCCCACTTTCTGGTTCATAGATGGTGCCTTCTCGCTGCGTCCTCACATGGAGAAAGAGGCAAGAGAGCTCTCCGGGACCTCTTTTATAAGGACACAATCCTATTCAAGAGGGTTATGCCCTCATGGCCTAATTACTTCCCAAAGGATTAGGTCTCAATATACGCATTTTGGGGGTATACATTCAGGCCACAGTAAACTACCACAACAAAATGCCACAGGCTGGGTGGCTTAAACAATAGAAATTTATTTTTTCACAGTTTTGGAGGCTGCAAGTTCCAGATCAAGGTGCTGTCAGGGTTGGTGTCAGGTGAGGCCTGTCTTCCTGGCTTGTAGACAGCAACCTTCTTGCTGTGTCCTCACATGACTTTTTTCTCTGTGTACGTGCAGAGAAAGAGCAAGCTCTCTCGTGTTTCTTCCTCTTCTTATCAATATAAGGACTCCAGTCAGATAGAGCCTCACCGTTGTAACCTCATTTAACTTTAATTACCTCCTTAAAGGCCCTATCTCCAAATACAATCACATTGGGGTTAGGGCTTCAACTTATGAATTTGAAGAGAGACACAATTCAGTCCATAACATATAGACAGACAGATAGATAGAAAGACAGGTAGATAGATATAGATAGGAAGGAAGGAAGGAAGGACGGAAGGACGGAAGGAAGGAGAGAAGAGAGAAAGAAAGCATATATTGTTAGATAGATCTTTATCCTTTCAATGTAGTGTCTTCCAACTGTTGTCATAAAGTGAGTGTTCAGTGAACCAGTCCACCTTTCCATTAGACCAGCCACTTCCAG
>CAUYRT010103744.1:0-17966 GCA_963574885.1 Lepilemur ruficaudatus
AATCCTAGCACTCTGGGAGGCCGAGGCGGGCGGATCGCTCAAGGTCAGGAGTTCAAAACCAGCCTGAGCAAGAGCGAGACCCCGTCTCTACTAAAAATAGAAAGAAATTAATTGGACAACTAAAACTATATAAAAAAAAAATTAGCCGAGCATGGTGGCGCATGCCTGTAGTCCCAGCTACTCGGGAGGCTGAGGCAGGAGGATCACTTGAGCCCAGGAGTTTGAGGTTGCTGTGAGCTAGGCTGACGCCACGGCATTCACTCTAGCCTGGGCAAGAGAGTGAGACTCTGTCTCAAAAAAAAAAAAAAAAAAAAAAAAGATGACGTAGGGAATCTCCTGCTGCCTGAGGTGAGGAGGAATGATTTTTGCAGAGTCTACAATTAGCAAAGTCATGAAGAGTTAGTCAGTATTTTGGGGCACATTTGCATAGAAGTTGGTTGCAAAGCCTTGAGTTAAATCTTACCAAGACCATACACTAATGTTCAAAGAAGGAAGGAAAATGTATCAGCAGGTTGTTACCAGTAGAAATTTTTAATAAAAATTACTGTTTTTGAGTGGATAAATGCTATATTAAGTAAGGGTTTGAACAATAGCTTATCCATCTATTTGAAAAAAATAGCTCTTTGTAGCTTTTCTGAAAATTCTTTAATTAAATCTACCAGTAATTACCCTATACTTCAATAAGTGCTATATTTAGCAAATTGCAGTATTAATTACAGTGCTAAAATTCAAAGATTTGCATCCAGAATTTTAGGAACTGTGTCTATGTTTTGTGTGTGTGTTGTGTGTGTGTGTGCAGGTGTGTGTGTCTAGCTTTTTAATAATTATTTTTAGTAATGATTCTTTGTGGGCATTTATGCAAAGGAACCAAAAAATAAAGATGAAAGCTTTGACTAGTTGTAGGAACATTATTCATTTTTTTTTTTTTTTGTCAGCCTAGTGCATTAGCTGGGAATCAAACCTGATTCTTTAAACCAGTTAGTCAGTTTTTGTATATTTATCAATCTTTTGCACAAACTATTACATTAGCCCCATTAATTGGTGTTCATAAAAAGAAGAGAATGAAAATGTTAATCTTAAATGTATGACTCTTTTGTCTCCTGGATGGGGTGCCATGGATCTCCATGGGAACCACAGGGGCTCATAGTGAGGAGGGGAGGGAAGGGACCTTTAGTGCGCAATGAGGTGGGCAACCCCTAGGTAAAAAGATCCCCGAACAGAGAAGTTAATTTGTGAGCTGATGTAGAACACTGGAGGGGAAGTGAGGTCTGATTGCCAGACCAAGGAGGAGGACAGGAAGGAGGAAGAGGGCAGGAAAGGATGGAACTGGAGTACAGAGCCAGTGAGTGAAAAGATGGGGAGGTGGGTCAGAGAACCACAGACTGAGAGGATGGTCCCGGAGAATAATCCAGCCAGGTCCTCACCAGGGCGGGCTCCAGGCCGTGCAGTGCTAAGAGAGCCGGGCTCTTTTAAAGGGCCTGGTCTCAGGCAACCATTAGAAGATTGTTCATCAGGAAACTCGAAAACAATAAACTACAATCATTCCTTACTTCTCCATCTGAAGGTGAGAGTCAAGACGTCTATAACATATGAGATACCATCCCTCTAAATTCCTTTTATTCCTCCAAAGCCAGCAAGTAGTGCAATCACTAGTATTAAATTTCAGTTTTACACCTCTGTTTTGGTTATTGTTGTTTTATACAATTAAGCCAGTATCTATGGGAGAAGACAGAAAAATAGGCAAAAAACCTGATGAGGAAAGGAAAAAAGTAAAGGCCCAACCTCTTTAAATTTAGTGTTTTTCTTATGGATAAAGAAGTAGGAACATCCCTTCCCTCATGGCCAAATATCTTTACACCAATGTTACAGTTTACTTGCAACTAAATTAATTGAATAATCTTGGGATGAAAGAAAGTGCTACCTTTCTTTTTACATGGTTGATTACCTCTTAGCACAGAACAGTTTTTTTTTTTTTTTTTTTGAAGGCACACATTTATCATGCTTTAGTAAGTGGACTTGGTCTGAGAAATACTGGACAATTTTCATATTCCAGTTCTCTAAGTACAGTCAATGAATGTGTCCACAAACTGGCTGTGGAGGGAGTTCAGCTGTGAGGATTGAATAGTAAAAAGAGCAAACACAAAAGTCTATATAATATTTTATACTTTGAAAACCATCTTTCACATCCTTGATCTAATTTGGTTCTAATAATAATCATCTGAAAGAGATATGATGATCCCCATTTTTCTGACAAGGAGATGGAGACCCTGAAGTTGCAGAGGAGTGTGTGTGGCCAGACGGCCTGTCCAGCCCAGGTACACTGAGGAATTCTGACCTCATGCATTTTCACATTAAGATGGATTACCAGGCTGGCCAGGGGCAGTGTCTACCTGAGACTACTGAGAAAAGCCAAACGAAGGGAAATTTTTTAGGCAAAGAGTAGAGTTGGTTAAACCTGGGAGGATAAATTATGAGGAAAGCTTCATTGGACGTAAAGTGGATGTGAAAGCTGGTACAGGGGCTGAATGATGTCATTGGGTGACAATTGGTCCAGGGTGGGAATTTGATTCAACCTGTGGTTTCCCATTTGTCTTTGGTTACATAAGATTGTCAGTTAAAAAATTGGGGGCATGGTCAGGCGCGGTGGCTCACGCCTGTAATCCTAGCACTCTGGAAGGCTGAGGCGAGAGGATCACTCGAGGTCAAGAGTTCAAGACCAGCCTGAGCAAGAGTGAGACCCCGTCTCTACTAAAAAAATAGAAAGAAATTAATTGGCCAACTAAAATATATAGACAAAATTAGCCGGGCATGGTGGCGCATGCCTGTAGTCCCAGCTACTCGGGAGGCTGAGGCAGGAGAATCGCTTAAGTGCAGGAGTGTGAGGTTGCTGTGAGCTAGGCTGATGCCACGGCACTCTAGCCCGAGCAACACAGTGAGACTTTGTCTCAAAAAAAAAAAAAAAAAATTGAGGGCATACACTCTCAGTTTTTATTCATTTACAGAGTATACATGGGTATGTATATTGGTCTATTTTATACTTTATTTTACACACATAGACAAAAATAAACTTTAGATTAAGAAGATAAAAATAAAATACAAATTCATTTTCTTTCTTTTCTAATATGTAATGTGAAAATCGATTCCTAGATATTCTCCAGCTGTTCTGTATGGCTCAGGAATTCTGTAATTTATAACTTGTGTTTGAATAATAAACTTTGGCTGAAGAGCATTTTTTTCTAGCATACCAGGTACTTTATTTTCTTCAACTGCATTTTAAGCATATATTCATTTGGGATCATCTTAATGAGCTCTCCATAAACCTTGCTGCACGTATTTTATATTCTTTGCAGAAAGATTCAGTTGCTTGTTTTAAAATGTTCCAGGGAGCCATCTAATTTAACCTTCATTTAAATAGTCTTGAGCTTAGTTAGATAAATGTGTCTGGAGCAAGTAGACATCTAGCCAGAACCCCAGAACCAGAGGACATGCCATTGTGAGTGTTAGCCTCTGATGTACTTTGTCTAGACTTGCAGAGTTTACATTTTATTTTTCCCATGTTTGAGTATTTAGCAAGTCTGCTCATTTATTTCATGACTTTATTTCTGGAATAAAAAGTTCTCAATATCTCTTTTACCTAAACAAACTGAAGGAAAAAAAGAAATGTAGTTCTTTTGCTGATTTCTTTTTATGAAAATTCTGGGTTAATTTGGGTGTGGTGGTACACACACCTATGGTCCCAGCTACTTGGGAGGCTGAGGCAGGAGGATTGATTGAGCCCAGGAGTTCAGATCCAGCCTGGGCAGCATAGCTAGCAAGACCCCATCTCTATCAAAAAATAATAAAAAAAAAATCTGAGGTGAGATTAGAGAATGTGATATGTATGTACAAACTCTGATTTTTCCTTATACAAGGGCAAAGACAGTAGGTGGTAATAGTTCCCTTATCTTTCCTGGGAGATAACATTTTTGAAAAAAACAAACACATCAACCAGAAATTGTGTTTAAGATACAGCAAATGTATGGGCAATTTTTTCAATATTTCTCCTTTGTAGAAGACGAGAGTTACAAAACTAGTTTTTTGGGGGTTTGTGCTATATGTTGGTAGTGTTGACCTAAAGGAAGAAACTGAGGCACAAAATAGAATTTTAAAGAGTTTACTTGAGCCAAAGTGAGGAAGGCTGCCAGGGAAACACTTCCAAGTTGCGTTGGGAAGTTGTGACGTCCACGGTATGTCATTTTATGGCTGTTTAGTGTCAGTTAGGCTAGAGCCCACCTAGGGAGCTAACTATTTAGCTCATGGAAGGAGCTTGAGGTGTGACTACTTTTGCATTTCTATGCTGCTCTGCTGCATAATTTAAAAGGGCTACAATTCCTCAGATAAGTTGGTTTTTTTTCTTTCTCAGTAGGTAATGCAGAAAACAAGTTTGAGTATAAAGCAACGACCCTCATACTCACAAATGCCACTATGAATTACAGCTATGGTACTTAAAGTACGCGCAATTGCTGTAAATATTGCCAGAATAAGTTCCTCAAACATCAAATACTTAGCTGTGCATGTTGTACTGTGTCAGAGCTCTATTCCGTGCTGAACCCCATTTGCAGTCAACTGGTGGGGAGCAGCTGGGCCCTGCATGTTTGAGGAAGCACACTGGGGAGCGTCCCTCCCTCACGGGCCCTGCCTGTCCTTCCTCTTCTCTCTCCAGACTCTGGAGACAGAGGCATCCTAAGTCCACAGGAAGCTTTCAAAGGGAGAGAAAAGATGATTTCTGAATGTATTCCACTTTCAACTTCCACTCTATCTCACTCTCAAAGTCACAGGGGCTCAGCGAGATGACCACAGTGTGGTGAACACTCACCTGATATTGATGTGGTTCATCAAAAGCTGCTGCTTTGCCTTGTCTAGCTCCTGTAAATGTAATGTGCGATCGACAGCAGGCTGGATGGATTTCTGGAAAGGAATTCTCGTTCATCGGACAGAGAGTCTGGAAGAAAATTTCTGTGTTTATGTTTGCTTTTTCTTTTGCTAAAGAGTCTCCCCCCTCCTTCTCTCAAAAGTGGATTTTTAGGTTCTCTGTGTTTTCGTGACAGAACATTCAAATTACTCATTTGAAAACATTCTTTGGATTTGATAGAATTAATCTGTGTTATTAAGAATATGATACTTTGTGTGTTTATTTTTATTTTATTCAACTTTATTTATTTGTTTTTCTTCTCAGCCTTGGCCAAGTATTTCCCACTTGGCGAAGGACTTCATAGACAAACTACTGATTTTGGAGGCTAGTCATCGCATGTCAGCCTGCCAGGCCCTGGAGCATCCCTGGGTGGTCACCACGGCTGCTGGGTCTTCTATGAAGAATCTTCAGAGAGCCATTTCCCGAAACCTCATGCGCAGGGCGCCTTCTCACTCTCAGAGTCCCGGATCTGCACAGTCTTCTAAGTCATGTTATTCTCACCAATCTAGGCATATATGGAGCAAGAGAAACTTAAGGATAACAGAATCATCACTATCTGTACCTTTGTAAGCAGGTGACCTCTAAAACCATTTTACCCAATTTTAAGCCAGATCCATTAACTTCATTGGTAGCATTAGGTTGCGGGGACCATTTCCTCATGATTAGGGCACTGTAAATCTCCAAGGACATGTAGTATTGTTGAATAATGTTGACTTTCACTTTTAACATTTTTTGATCTATAATTTTTCCTGTACCTATGTTCATTTCCTCAGAATATATCTCTGCAAAATATTGATAGTATAGTATTAGTTACATTTAGATAACTGGAAACAGTAGATAAAGAAAATCTCTTAAGTATTGAATGAATTAAATAAAACATGATACTGTAGGAATAAGGGATGTGTATTGAAAGAATGATGAATCAGAGACATAGGAAATTCAACCCTCCACTGCTAAATTTGACTGGCTTTAAAGAAAAAAAGAAAGAAAAAAAAGAGACATAGGAAACATAGTCAGATATGGGGAATAAATGTATTTATCCTGAAATTACTGTTAACTAGTAATGCTCAAGATAGTTACAAGTGTCTGTTAATTTTGTATTTAGTCTGTAATTATTTATGGAAAATTGTTAATTATAGGGCATATAAAGAACCTTAAGATACAGTTTATGTCCATGAGAAAAGTATAGTCTAATTGGGGCACTATTCATTGGAAAATGAGGATTTCGCAGAATCAGATAATAGTAATTTTTTTTCTAGTGTCAGCATTCACCACCTATCAGTGTTTACAAAAGAGTGTGTGATCATCTTGCTTCTTTTTGCCACTATCAACTCTTTTAGGTAAGCACTGTTTTTTTCTAGAATTATTTAATCAAATATCTTGATGACTGTAAATACTCACCATGAAACTAGTATACATAGTGCATTAAAAGAGGTAAGTTCCAAAACTCAATTCTCCAGGCAAAGCACATATAGCCTGATCCCTAGCACAGTAAATTTTTGTAAAATGATATACAGGCTAAAATATTATTAATTATATCTTATATCTGTGGGTCACTCATATGAATGGATATAGTAAATAAATGATTCATCAGTTGATAATGCTTAATTTATTTCATTAAGTACAATAATAAAATTCTAGAGTGACATTTACTGTAACTGTAAAATCAGTCATAATTTTTTCATTTTGTTTTTGTCTTTTAGGCTATATATATATATATATATATAGAACAGCTATATATGTGATTATAGATATGAATGTTGAATTAGTGACATAAAAGTTTTTTTCGTGTCACTCTGTCACCCAGGCTGGAGTGCAGAGGCCCAAACATGGCTCACTGCCGTCTTCATCTCCTGGGCTCAAGCAATCTTCCCACTTTATCTTCTTGAGTAGTTGGGACTACAGGCACATGCCACCATGCCTAGCTAATTTTTTTTCTTCATTTTTTGTAGAGATAGGGTCTTGCTATGTTACCCAGGCTGGTCTTGATCTCTTGACCTCAAATAATCCTGCCATCTTGGCCTCCTAAACTGCTGGGATTATGGGTATGAGCCCCTGTACCCTGCCTACTTCTTTTTAAATTGTACTGCTACATCATGTGATACATGATGGGCCACAGGCTAATTCCTTTAATATAGAAAGAACACTTACAATTCATAAGAAGAATAATAGAAGAATGAGCAAATATTTTGATGGGTGGTTCATAAAAATACAGATGGCTAATAAGTATGTGAAAAAATGCTCAGTTTCATTCATAATTTACAAAATAAAAATGAAAATGACAAATAAAATGAAAATTAAAAAACAGTATTTTTTTACCTATCAGATTGAAACACTTTAAAATTTGGATAATACATACGGTGGAAGGTTGCAGACAATCGTGCAGATACTGTCATGCACCGCTGAGACAAGAGTGCAATCTGGTGCCACCTCGTGGTGGGGACAGTCTAACAGCAACATCCACTCAAAAATGTGCTGACCTTTGACCTAATTTCTAGAAATTTGTCCTACACATATTCTTGCCAAAGTGTGCAAATACATAAGCGCAAAAGTTATAAAACACTGTTATTTATATAAATATGAATCACAAATAAATGTCTATCAATAGAGAATGCCTAAAAGTGTATTATATCTAAGCAAAGATCTATGCAGGCATTAAAAATGATGCAGTAGAGCTACATGTTCCGTTATATGATATGTTATTGTGTTAAAAAGCAAGATGTTAGAGGAGTATTATAGTATGATCTTCTTTGTGTGAAAAAATATGTTCAAAAACTCGAAAGATTGGTAAAAATTAGATAAAGATAGTGATTATTTCTGGAAAAAAAAGAATAAGAAGTCTGGAGTGGGAGAGAAAGGTTTACTTTTCATTTTACACCTATTTCTACCTTAAAAATTTTGAGATTGATGTATTTGCTTCAAGTCTGTAGTAAAAAGAAAATCCAAGTAAAAATGCAGGAGGGGGGAGTGTGGTGACTCATGCCGGTAATCCTATCACTTTGGGAGGCTGAGGCAGGAGGATCTCATGAGCCCAGGAGTTTGAGGTTGCAGTGAGCTGTGATGATGCTACTGCACCTGGGTGACAGAGTGAGACCCAGTCAAAAAAAAAAAAAAAAAAAAAAAAAAGCTGGTACCAAATGGGAAACAATCGAAAAGGGAGGAGAAGCCCTAGAGGAATTTGGGATTAACTAATCAAATGTGAAAATTGGTTCTTTTTAATTGGATATTTTATATATTTGATATTTTCAGAATAGAAAATATTCTATTCCACTTGATATTTTCAGAATAGAAAAAGCAACAAATATTTGTAATGCCAATACTTTTTTAGATTTCTTAAATGATTGGAAAATAGCTTTAACAAGCAGCCATGTAATTTTACTCTGACATTTTTTGAGCACTTACTCTGTGCCTAGTACCTTAGCATATATTATTTCATTTGCTCCACATAACAAACCTATGAGGTGGTATTATTGTCAGTGTGGTTTTACATATGAGGAAACTGAGGCTCAGAGATGTGAAGTAACTTATCCAATGTCATCAGCAGGTATTAATACATAGTAGATCTGGAATCAGACACTCAGAATTCATCCCTTAACTTCTATGTCAGATCATTCTAAGAAATAAGAATGCAGAAGGCAGGTTCTGATGACTTAGATTTTGTCTATACTGCCACAAAGAAACAATGTGATACAATATTACACACTATTATCCTATAAATATTTGTAATTTCCATGGATAATTGACTTTTCTCTTTGTCTATGTAGGCTGCCTTGAGGTACTTTTCTATGCAGCCAGCCTTAACAAGCACACCCTGCAGGCATCCTCAAGGCCAAAGGCAGGACTAGGTTATTGTTGGGGGCAACAAAGGAAATTAATTAAGGGAAAGGAGTGAGTCTGGGAAAAGTGGGGCTGGGCTAGGAAGATGGTCTAGTCTCCAAGATGAGCAAGGGCAGGGAGTTTTGGATTCAGGGAGGCTGTGTGGAGAAGGGACCAGGAGAAACTCAGAAGAATGGTGCAGACAACCCAGGGTCAGGAACCCAGGAAGAGGGAGACAAGAAGGTGTCAGAGCCTCTGGAGAGGGCGTGACAGCAAGCCAAGGCTTCCTCCAGGTCAGAGTGCTTGTTTCCATGGTAATTGGGGGGCCATTAGTGAGACAGTCTACAGGATGGAAGGAGAGAGAGATAGACGGTGGCCCTTAATGCGTCCGTTTTTTAAGTTCTCAAAGGCAGGACCAGGTCTTACTTATTTTTGAAACCCCAGAACCTGGCATCCTGCATCTAGCAGACACTCAGTGTTTGAAAGTGAGTTGTGGACTGTTCTCTGCATTCTCTTTCCCCATCTGTTTCTCCTGCTCAGGAACTATAGAGTTACCTTTGAAGATCTTCTAAATCACTTGACTATTTGTAGAAGCTGGCTGAATCAGCTGGGAAAGGGAGGCTGATAACAAGGGAAGGGCACAAGATGTCTAGCAGGATGTAACTGGGAGTTATCATTAGCAGAAAAAAGAATCTTTCTCTTGTCTGCTGAGTACTCCTTGGACCTAGACCTCGCTGACTGTCCCCCTCAACATTAAGGTTTGGAATGGAAGGTTGTGATTGCGTAATTAGTTCTTTTCTCCCCATTTGTAAAGTTCTTATGAATCAACTCAGGTTGTTTCTAACTGTTTCTCTCATGAATTCATAGTTCTTTCACAAGCTTAATTTCTTTTTATGTTGATTCAATGTGACAAGGAACTTCCGTGTCATAATTTATGTCCCAGGGTGGAATTCTCCCTACTCTCCTTTTCCTATGTCAATCAAAACAGAATAACAAGCAAATCAACCAACCAACCAATCGTATTATCTTTATAATTTTACTTCTGAATAAAAAGATTTTGACAATTGTACAGATTAGACATGTCACTAGCATGCTGGGAACTCCTGAGAGAAAAATATAAACTAGCACATTTTCTTATATTTTGACCCTATTCCACCATCCTCTGGCGAAATTAGGTATTGCAAATTAATTTCTAAATACTTGAATATTCTTTTCTTTACATGACCAAGGTTAATATGAACAGAATGCAAAGAACACCCAGATTGTTTTTAAACCTAATGTTTTATTTTCAAGTTTTTTCACTTATTACTTTTATGAAATCACTTCTATTTTTTTTCTAATAGAATAAACAAATTTCTCCTGAAAAATTATATAAACTTCTCATTCATCACCGTCCAATACTCATTCAGGTTTTGTCTTATATTATTATGTGTTCTGAGTTCTTTAATGTTAGTATTTTATGTCTCACCCTTTCCCCATTTCCTGGCAGCTCTGTGATAGATCCTTATCATCTTTGCTTGCCATATTTTAAAAATGTTTATCCAAAAGATCTACTTTCAATGATATATACAGAATGTTGACGACTATACTTTGAGGAGTTCCATAATGTTTGACTGACACAACCTGATAATAGAAATCATGTTCACATTAATTTTATTTAGTCACCTTTTCATACTATTAGATATTATACCATTGTCTATTAACCACATAAAAATATGTGATGGTGAATAGTCTTTTAAGTGTGTAAAATTCTGGAAGTGAAGACCGGGCAATGTGGCTCATGTCCATAATCCTAGCACTCGAGGAGGCCGAGGCAGGAGGATTGCTTGAGCTCTGGAGTTCAAGACCAGCCTGAGCAACAGTGAGACCCCATCTCTACTAAAAATAGAAAAATTAGCCAGGTGTGGTGGGGTGTGGTGGCATGCACCTGTATTTCTAGCTATTCTACTCAGGAGGCTAAGGCAGGAGGATCCCTTGAGCCCAGGCGTTTGAGGTTACTGTGAGCTATGATGATGCCATAGCACTCTAGCCAGGGCAAAAGAGCGAGACTGTCACACATAAAAAAACAAATAATTCTGGAAGTTAAAAATCTTTAGTCTAAAGTACAAACACCTTCAATTTAATGTGACAAATAATTACTGATTTGTGCTTGGGATATTTTTTCAAATTCAATCACAGAAGCCTTACTTTTAAAAAGCCACTTTAACCAGGAGTTGAACTCATAGAGAAAGGTTCTAAAACTTATTATTACAAAATTAATATGAATTTGAATTTTGACCTAAGATGATGTGTTAGTTTCCCAGGGCTGCATAACAAATTACCACAACAATAGGTGGCTTACAACAACAGAAATTAATTCTCTCACAGTTCTGGAGGCCAGAAGCCCAAAACAGAGATATTGCCAGGTTTGGTTCCTTCTGGTGGTCGCCGCAGTCCTTGGCTGTCCTTGGCTTGTGGCTGCCCTCCAATTTCTGCTCGAACTCTGCCTTCTTATTCCCTTCACAGACTCTTATTCCTTTCTCCTCTGTGTGTCTCTGTGTCTCCTTCTCTGTCTTTCATACAGATACTTACTACTGAATTTAGGGCCCATCCTAATTCAGGATGATCTCATCTCTAGAATGTTACCTTAATTCCATTTGAAAATACTCAAATTCCAGATAGGGTCACAGTCTGAGGTTTTGCTGGGACATATCTCTTAGGGGTCACTATGCAACCCAATATAGATGAGAATTACCACTCATGGTTTGCAGCTCTGGAGAAAATATGTAGTGTTTTCCCTTATAAGTGACTTCCTAAACCATTGACTTCTTTTTTCTACTGCCCGTGGCCTTGGCTTTGGGGCTCTGCTTTCAATATTTTATGAAATGGTGCATTATTAACTAGTGGATTTGTACAGAGCAATATTCTATGTAATTGTTGCCATTTTATAAAATTATATAATTCTATTCTATTTCTTGGTATGTCAGTTTAGGAAATGAGAGAATTTTATTTGCCTCCGAGAAATAATTAATTGTAAAGACCAGATATTATAGTCTTTATTTATTTATTTTCCTACTTTAAAGATTTTACGTATCGTATTATAAATTGATAAAAATGAGTTAAAAATGAGTTGAAATTGAGTAGAACAGGAATGCAGAAAAAAATAAAAATAAGAGTAGAAGGGATACAAAGGAGCTAGAAGATAAAGTTATTACATAAAAGTTAGAAATAAAAATATTTAAAAATTTAAAGCCATAAATTATAGAAGGCAACTTCATCATATTGACTCTCAGTTTTCCAGCAGTCCATTCAAAGAAGAAAACAGGTACCTGCTTTAAAGTTGCCATAAAATTAAAACAAATTAATTTTAATTAATTGCTTGAGGGTAGCACATTCAGTACTGACAGAGACTCAAAAGAAAATTTCTCCTGGGATCTTCCCGGAAGCATGTACCAGGTAATTAACAAGTGCGATGTGATTAGCAACATCCTCATAGTAAACACAGTGAGCTGCTTTGACAGGTTCTTGTTCATAATGTCCCCCAATGTAGGCCAGTAGTAATTTGGTGAAAACAAGTCCAGAGACCTCAAAAGAATATGGTCCAGGTACAGAGCTCCATGTTTGTCTGGATTGCTCGAGAGAGTGATTTTTAGAAAACCTAAAGAAAGGGATAGCGTACATGTCTTTCAAGTAATATTCCAAAGCTATTGTTTCTCACCCCAATTTTGGTTTGTACGGCACAGCAGTGCTTCAGGCTGTGCTAGTGACCGGTACTAGAGGGTGGCTGCCCTCAGCGCCAGCTCAGGGCACAGCCGTGTGATTTCGTTGGCGGGCACGGGGCTGTGCCTCACACAAGCTGGACAGAAGCTGCCTCCCACCCACAAAGAGGTTGGATGAGGGCACATCCTTGGAAACCACCAGAATTTTCTTCAAAAATTGGAGCCTGCTGCAGTGCCCAAAGGAAAGGCAACTGAGAATACCCAAACTCCATGGTTGATGGCATGGATGATTTTACATTTGAAAAATCTTAAAGTGTGGCAATATATTTACTTCTAATGTAAAAAAAAAAATCAGTTAAGTTTCAAAGAACTTTTACTGTTTGTATCTCTTCTTGGTGTGTATCTTCTTCTAAAATAAACTGGCATAAAGAACTATTTCTAGGAAAATTGAATAATTTTAACATGTTGTGTAGAGTGAATATCTTTATGCTCCCTAAAAGTTAGGGATCATGGGACAAAAATGGTGACTTTGATATTGAAATAGATCCCTAGCTCTTCTTTCCAGCAGATATCAGATAGGCGGGTCATGTATCTATTTAAAGCATATCTATCTTGTGACAACAGAGCCTCTTACTCTATATTTTGGCTTTCTATGGTTTATTTTTTATAGGATTCCTTATCAATTATTAACACATTTTCTTGATAAAATAAGTGACCTAGCTACAGATAGAAGAGAATATCCTCTCATTGACAAAGGAAAATCGTGTCTCAGCAATCCTTGTCTCAGCAAAAGAGCAAAGGAACAAGTGCACTAAGTTTTTTCTTGGACACTTTATACTGCAGCAAGACCAGAGAAAAGCCAATTTCGTTTGCTTCCCGTAATGCTGCAAGGGTTTGGGACGGGCGGAAGGATTGTGGACTGTTACGTTGAGTCTTTGACCACACACATCTCCTGGCCCCTTCAACATTTACACCTCGAGCGTTTAAAAAATTGGGCAGAGAGTCTGTCGCAGGAGGGTGCCCAGATGCTGCTCCGTGTTTGCGGAGCCGTCCAGGGGATTAACTGGCCGGGGTCAGTTGGGTAGTTCTCCCTTGGATCTAGAGGCGGAGTTCTCCTTGTTCTCAACAAACCGTCTAAAGTTAGATTCATGCCCCAGGCAGTTCTCCTGGTACCCGCTTGGTGTGGCGGCTCTGGCCACAGTTTAGAGCAACTTCAGAAGAGCTCTGCGTCGCTGCTCGGAGCCAGAGCTGGCTTCAGCTTTAAAGCGATTAGTGAAGCTCAGCGCTAGATGCCCTGCATTAGCATCGCTCCAGTGCTAAGGAAGTTCTCTGACACAATCAGTGCCATCCTCCCATACCCACCAGTGCAGGACAGGGACAAGCAGAAAAGTGGGAGGGGGTGGATGGTGTGGGAGAGAGCGTTTCATTGCCTTTTACGAGAGAGCTGCGCTTGCAAGGGAAAGAAAAAACAAAAGGGAAAGGAGTCAAGGAAGAGGCCACGTTTTAGTGTACCCTCCAAAAGCAACCAAGGAACTCTTTCTCCCCAGCCAGAGTTAATCTAAAACAAAGCCACCCTCCAGAGTGGAGAAGCCACCCCAGAGTGATCTGTGAATCACAGCTTGGGTTTGAGGGTTCCACTGATCTAGGCTTTGGCCAAGCCAGGGGACTCAGGACTGGCGCCTGTCCGAGGGATGGCCGGTCTCCGTTGGCACTCTCAGACAAAGCGGGAGACACTGACAGCTGAGGGGACCATGCTTGCCGTTCTCTGGCAGCAAAGCCAGGGAGGGAGGTGGCAGTTTGGAAATGCAGCTGTGCACAAATGCCAAATCCAAAGTGCGCTGTGTACAAAAGCCAGCACGGAAAGCAGTTTTAGTGGAAAGAAGTGTATTGCCCAGTGAAAACTATTTTCCATGAGAGATCTGAATTACAGAAGCAACTATTTTCTGTAATCAAGTGTGAGTCATTCTGAAAATAGGACCTTCTTTAAGAGAATACCTGTGGCTGCTGGATGGAAAAAGATAGAATAGGGTCAAAATCAGTCCGGGTCTGGGCCCTCAAAATTCCTATCTACTCGAGACTTCAGTGAAGAAAGAAATCTGTGAATACAATTTTATTAAAAAGCCTCTATGTAACTGGTAGATGGATTGAAACAGGGGTGTCAAAATTTGGAAAATGCAGCCTTTGATATGTTGTTCCCATTGGAATACGCATGTCTCTGTGAGGGATCTTTTACAGCTCAGACAGCCATTAAAAACAAAGAAATTGGCTGGGCATGGTGGTTCATGCCTGTAATCCTAGCACTCTAGGAGGCCGAGGTGGGTGGATTGCTCAAGGTCAGGAGTTCGAGACCAGCCTGAGCAAGAGCGAGACCTCATCTCTACTATAAATAGAAAGAAATTAATTGGCCATCTAAAAATATATAGCAAAAGTTAGCCGGGCATGGTGGCACATGCCTGCAGTTCCAGCTACTTGGGAGGCTGAGGCAGGATTGCTTGAGCCCAGGAGTTTGAGGTTGCTGTGAGCTAGGCTGACGCCATAGCACTCTAACCTGGGCAACAGAGTGAGACTTTGTCGCAAAAAAAAAAAAAAGAATAATGTAGCTATATATTTACCCTGTTCTATTTTAAGTCTTCAGTGGATTGTAGTAACATTTCCAAGTTATGGTAGATACTATGCTTTCAAAAGATATGCCAGCTCTGAAACTTGTTTGTCAGTGAACATTGCCATTGTAAATATACAAGAGGAACATGAGACGTGAGATGCAGCCTACACAAGCCAATGGTCAGAAAATACACAGACACTTTGCTTAGAGGACTGATTGCCCTTTGTCTGAGGAGCCAGTGGTGGCAGGCCCAGGACCCTGGTCATATGTGGCTTCTCTGTGGGGTGAGAACTAACCACCACTCCTATCCATCAGCCTCTTTCTGTCTGGCCCAGCTGAGATCCCCCCCTTGAATGAGAGATGGCCTGAGACTCAGGAAAGAGCCAAGATGTCTTCTTCACCTGTCACTCAATAAAACAACTGCAATAACAGCAATAATAAAACTAACAAATGTAATAAAATGAATTCCTTTTCTGGGGGAGCAGTCAAAATGTGCTTCTTTAAAAAACATGCCTATATTCTAAACCCAATATTTAAAAAATATGCCATTCCTCTGATTACCCATGCCACTGCTCTTCAGACCTGTGCTTAATGTAGAGGCAGCGGCACGTGGAGATGAATGCCATGTCCTCCGGGGTTCTGAGGGCTCCTTGTAGCTATAAGCTAGGAGTCCATGTGGCATGTTGTCATTTGTTAAAGGGGAGCAGATTAGTGACCTGTCAGATTTTTTCCGTTCGTATACACTGTGATGATCAACATCCAAGGTTTGTGCCAATCACATCATCACAGCATGAGTAGTCACCTTGGAAATGTCCCCTCAGTCCCCTTCTGCTTCCATTTGTCACCAACACCTGTACCTCCACAATGCCTCTCTTGTCCATTCTCTTTTCTCCATTCCTGTCATACTAGCCCTATTTCATGCCTTTTTGTTTATTTTTATTTTTCTAAGTGCTATATTACTGCTGTAGCTTTCAGACTGGTGGCTCTACTTTTGGTTTCTTTCCTTTTCAATTCATCTTCCACCTTACATACACACACACACACATACACACACACGTCAAACGTAGGTCTTGATTGTGGCATTAGAGTACTTAAAATCCTTGAAAGAAAAGCCTTGCCAATAACCTACTGAATATACCCAGAATCCAACCACACTCCCTTTGTGGAGGGACACCATTCTAGTTGTCTACTCACCCCTCCGCCTGCACTACCTGCTGTGGGCTGTGGTCACACTGCAGTCCTCAGGTCACTGAACCACTCTGCTTGCTGCAGCTTCTCCAATGACTCAGTGGTTGGTACCGTCCTGCTGCAATTGTGTGCATACCATTCTTACTGTTTGTTTCAGCATAAACCTGATACATGTATGTTGCCTAATATAGTCCTCTGCAGGAAACACTAATATAAGCTATCATGAAAATAAAATCTGAAGTAGATTCATATGACCTCATCACCTAGATTCTAAACAGTGATGACACTTGGCTGGCCCTTGTTATTACTGCTGAGTTGCAGTTATGGGGTCACGGCTATTTTGGAAGGACAGTGGATGCTTCTGTGTCTTTGTATAAGCTCATGACTTTATCCAACTCATGACTCTTCTTTAATTTTTTATATCTAACTTTTATTGCTTTCATCAGATTGTAATGGATATACATGCTTATTGTACAAATATGTACATTTCAAAAAGAAAATCAAATTACCATAATACCAATATTCAGAGATTTCTATTGTTCACATTGCTATACATTAGAAATACATACACATTGTTTGGTAGTATATTTCTTTCTCCACTTTTATATTGTGAAATTTTTCTATCTCTTTAAATATTCTTTCATACAATTTTTTATGACTACCTAGTGCTTTATCATATGGATATATCAGAACTTATTTAGCCATTATTCTACTTTTGAGCATTTAGGTTGTTTCTAAATTTTTACTTTGCTATTGTAAATAAATGGTATAAACAAAAATTCTTACAACATCCTTCTTTCCACATTTGTCTTTGGGATAAATTCCCAGAATGGAATTAGCAGATCACAGGGGATGAAAATTTTACTCTCTAGAAAATTTGTATAAATTCACATTTCCCACACTTGCCAAGATACTGGGTGTTGGTAGTTTAAAAAAAATCTGGCCTGCTCAAACAGGTGAAAAATGATGTCTTGATTTAATTTGGATTTCTTTACTTTCTACTTGCAAAAGATCCCAAAGATAAATTAGAGGGTAGAGAATAGAACTAAGGTCATATCTATGTAAGGACAGTGTGTTGTGTTATTTTGACAAGCTTCCTTTATTCAATCCCCCTCCTCTTTTTTTGCTTATCAAGAATAAAACAAATAAAAAATTCAAAGCTGAAACACTTTGTTCTGGAATTTATTGATAAATTTTCCTAAAAAATAGCATATTTTAATGAGATTTTCTTGGTAATCCCTTTATCTTGCCCTTGGCTGCCAACATCAGGGCCTGAGGAATGGGTCCAGGGCCCACTTAATAGTCAAGGTTGAGGCCTAAGGGATCATAAGTAGTGATGATTGATGACCCCCAATTTGAGGTGGGGCAGGAGTAAACTGATCATTTGCTCCAACACTTTTGTGAGATAAAGTGTTACTTGAAGGGTTGAGTGCTGTGGCTCACGCCTGTAATCCTAGCATTCTGGGAGGCCAAGGTAGGAGGATCGCTGAAGGTCAGGAGTTTGAAACCAGCCTGAGCAACAGCAAGACCGCGTCTCTACTAAAAATAGAAAGAAATTAATTGGCCAACTAAAAACATATAGAAACTAAAATTAGCTGGGCATGGTGGCACATGCCTGTAGTCCCAGCTACTTGGGAGGCTGAGGCAGGAGGATTGCTTGAGCCCAGGAGTTTGAGGTTGCTGTGAGCTAGGCTGATGCCATGGCACTCTA
>CAUYRT010103745.1:0-32556 GCA_963574885.1 Lepilemur ruficaudatus
CCTGTAGTCCCAGCTACTCGGGAGGCTGAGGCAGGAGGATCGCCTGAGCCCAGGAGTTTGAGGTTGCTGTGAGCTAGGCTGAAGCCACGGCACTCTAGCCTGGGCAACAGAGTGAGACTCTGTCTCAAAAAAA
The DNA here is from genome assembly GCA_963574885.1 of Lepilemur ruficaudatus. NCBI lineage: Eukaryota > Metazoa > Chordata > Mammalia > Primates > Lepilemuridae > Lepilemur > Lepilemur ruficaudatus. The sequence continues at coordinate 134 of CAUYRT010103745.1, forward strand.
AAAAAAAATGGGAGGAGGTACAGCATTAAAAAAGGAGGGATCAAATGGATATTGGGGACAGCCATCAATCTCCACTGCTGTTACCAAGGGTCTATATAAAAAGTTGTCATAATAATTTGATGTTTTCTGAAAAGCTGCAGATGAAAATAATCCTCATTATTATCTAACAGCCCAGACATGGAGCCCATGTCCTGGAATTTAATGCTAGAAGGAAGTTTGTCCAGATAAACTTGTATGCTTGCTTTCATCAAACAATGAGCACATACAGCCCGTTATTTGCCTTGTCTATCAGAAAGCTCAGAACCAAAATTAGCAGTCAATTAGTGCTCCACTGTGTATCTTATCCTGGCATAGGATACTGAGGAAGACTAAAATTTTCAATCAGAAAAATTGGCTTCCAGTTCTATAATTACCATTCATAAAATGCAAATATGATCATGTCTCTCCATCTGGCAAAGCTGTGCATTAACTTCTATAGTCTAAAGGGTCAGGTGCAAATTCCTCATCCTGGACTATCAGGCCCTTCATTCTCTGGGGAAAAAGGTATAGGTGCAGATCCTGAAACCCACTACTCAACATAGCTCTCATACAACATAGCCTCTCAACAACATAGTTCTGGCCCTGGCTAGAAGGGCCCGCCAGCTGATACTTCCTACATTTGCCTGCCTTCTTTTCATCCATCCCACCTTCTCTTAAAACGTATTGAGTAATTACTGTCCTAGGCTCTGAACCAGGTCTTGGGTCCTCTATAAAGCCTGTTATCACACCAAGCACTGGATGTTCTCCATGAAATTCCCAAACTTCCCAAGAACCCCTCTGTGATAGCTGGCTTCTGAGATGGCCCCCAGTGAGTCATGCCCTTTGATTTCTACACCTTTATCCCCTCTCACATTGAATCTGGGCTGGGCCTGTGACTCATTTTAACCAGTAGACTGCAGCAGCAAAACCAATGCTGTGCCACTTCTGTGCTTAAAACTTAGGAAAGCCTGACAGCTTCTATATTTGTGCTTTGGAGAATCCTGGACCACCATGTTAAAATGAAAAAAAAAGAAAAAGAAAAGCCCAGCAGCCCAGCTGCCTTGCTAGTGAGACTACATCACGAGGTGCTCACATAAAGATACTGCATGGAGAAGAGAAACCCTGACAAATCATGAAGAGGATAAAAGGCCCAGGCATCCCAGCATCTCGTTGTTACTCCAGAAAATGCCAGCCCTAGCCACCCTCTGACTGCAATTACGTGAGACCAGCCGAAGAACTGCCCAGCTGAGCCCAGTCAGTCCACAAAACTGTGAGAGAGAATTAACTCCAGAGTTTTGGAGGTGGTTTGTTATACTATAATAATAGACAACTGACATGCTCCTTCACCACTCTGTGCTCTTACTCTTTACTGCCTTAGCACTTTTCCATTTGTACCTCTATTATAACATATTCCTACTCAAGCTGTATTGTCAGAAAAATTTCACTATAGAAAATAGAAACCATTCAAAATGAGGCATTTCAAGCAAAAGGTCATTAGGCATTTACAAAATCAATGAAAGGCACATCATTAGGCTGTTTGCTTCACGGTCATATCACCACAGTTATAATACAGAGGTCTAGAAACTGCCGATTCTGCCACAGTTCTACACGCTATCCAAGAAGACAATGGCCAGATAGTGGAAAGTAGATTTGGCCATTCAAACACATCTGCCAGAACCAGTCAACAACAACTAAGACAAGAACAATGACCTCTGTCTTCTTTCTGCCTTCCAGATACTGCATGAATGCATCTCATTGGCAGAACCTTCATCACACCTGGAGGTCTTGCTGCTAAAACTTCTGGAAAAGCCAGACACAGTGGCATGTAACTGCAGTCCCAGCTACATAGAAGGCTGAGATGGGAGAATCACTTGATCCCAGGAGTTCAAGTCAGCAGTGTTCTGTGATCTCATGTATGAGCAGCCACTGCACTCCAGCCTGGGCAACATAGTGAGACCCTATCACAAGAAAAAAACCTTCCAGAAAAATGTAGCTTTTAGTATTCCAATTAATACTACACAGATAAAAATAAAAATGGAGTTAGAAATGGATGATGGGCCAGGCGCGGTGGCTCATGCTTGTAAGCCTAGCACTCAGGGAGGTTGAGGTGGGCAGATCATTTGAGCTCAGGAGTTTGAGAGCAGTCTGAGCAAGAGCAAGACCCCATCTCTACTAAAAAAAAAAAAAAATAGAAATTAACTGGACAACTAAAAACATATATAGAAAAAATTAGCCAGGCATGGTGGTGCATGCCTATAGTCCCAGAGACTTGGGAGGCTGAGGCAGGAGGATTGCTTGAGCCCAGGAGTTGGAGGTTTCAGTGAGCTAGGCTGACACCCCAGCACTCTAGCCTGGGCAACAGAGACTCTGTCTAAGAAAGAAAGAAACAAAGAAAGAAATGGATGATGAGGGCCAATTAACAACATATAGTATATTTCTGTATCCCTAGCCCCTAACATAAGCCCTGATAAGTAGAAAGTCTTAAAGCCTTATTGAATGAATTGGTCAACTGGCAAATTAATTATTTATCGGTCAGTCAGTGTAGCCTACGGCTAGGGCTCTCTCATGTGCTAGATGCTAGGAAGGCAAAGGTGAATAGATGGTAAAGACATTTCCAAAAAGCAAAGTCCAGGGTTAGAACTGAGTTGTGAGAAAGGTGGAATACTAGTGTGAATTATAAGATTCTCATTACTATTTGTGGGGCCCATATCTTCTGCTCTCTCATGAAAGTAAATAGGCAAATGCAGAATCCATTTCAGATGTTAACCTCTTCAACACGTTTTGCAAATGCAACTATTACAGTTTCTCCTCGAAGCAATGAGGTTGCTTTTCCAAGTCCAGCCCTGTAGCTGATTCAGGAAAGTACGCATAAAGCATGTTTAAGGAAAATAAATCAGCCACAAGTCTATGTTCTTGAAAATAGTCACATCTAGGGCCGTCTTGAAAGGTAAACTCTATGGCTTCCTCTTGAACTTTATTTAACCTTGGAGGTTAAATAAAATCACTTTACACATGATATTTATTTATCCAAGCTGTCACTTAAAGTTTCACGTAGCTGTCAATCCTCAGTGATGAGGAAAAGGGGAATAGAGACCAGAAATAGGAGCTCAAGACTCCAGTGTTCTTTTCTTAGTTCAGCAATTAACTTGTAAAGGCAGGTTAATACCTTGTTTTCACTTGTACTATTTTTACCATTTACAAAATGCAGGCATTATATGGGCAGCCAAACAATGCTAGTAAGGTGTTGGAGAGTCCCCATCCATCCATTATCCTTGTCTGCTCTACACGGAATATATGAGAGGGTTTGTGTAATTACAGGCTTACGCCCCATTATAAAACACATCCCACACACAATTCATTTAGCCATTTATAAAAACAAGACTAGGATTTTGTTTTAAAGGAAATTAATTAATTAATTAGTTTTGTGTAATGTGTTTTGTTTGTTTCCGTTTCTGTTGTTGAGATCAAAGATCTTTTTTAAACGGTTGCTTAATAGTTAAAAAAAAAAAAAAAAAAGACCAGACAAAACTATAACCAAATATTAACTCTGGGGAGTGGAACTGGGTATTCCTTTTATTTTACTTTATGGTCTTCTGCATTGTCTATATTTTTGGCAATGGGGAGTGTACTAATTTTAAAACTAAAAATAAACTTCTTAAGTGTTATCGATGACTAAACCTGAGTAGAGGGATTACAGGTGATTAAAAAAAATTTTTTTTTCTATTTGGACTTTACTTATGTTGAGGAAAATGGCATTATTTAAAAGAACATTGACTTAACTTTGTCACTTTTCCTGCAGAAAGAGCAACAGGCGTATCAAGTTACAAGTAGGTCTGCTCTGAGAAGTCTGTAAACCCTTCTCCACTTCATTAATCATTGGCTGAGCTGCAGAGACTCAGCAGCCAGAAATAATGACCTGGGGTCAAACTGCACAGTACTTGGGAAGGCTGTCTGACTTAGGGTGGCCTCAGACCTCACAGTTCAAGGTCAGACTGACTGGGAAGGGAATGGGAGTCTTCCTGGGCTGTGCAGTGTGGAGACCCTGAGAACATGGCCAGAGAATGCCAGGCACTGCAGAGCAAGTTGCCTCAGTTAAGGCATTATTTGCATGGTGTGATTCCTTATTGTGTTTTTCCTTTTGTTTTCATCCCATAAACTTGTGTGAACTGTTTACCATTTACCAAGCACTGTGCTGATTACTGAGTCTAGAAAGAGGTACGATATAGGATCCCTGACCTCAAAAAGTCCATCATCGAAAGCAAGAATCTGGTAAAAAGTTAAATTATAATGTAGTATAGTATGTGATATAACATAGGTTTGTACAAAGTGCTCAAGGAGTAAGAAGGAAGGAAAAAAATCAAGCCCAGAGGATTCAGGGGAGTCTTAACAGAGTTGCTTTTGACATAGGCAAGCCAGAGGTTGGCGGCTGGGAGAGGATGGAGTCCCATACCCAGGGAACACCTGAGGCAAAGACCTGGAAGCAAGAAGGAACACAGAGAAAGGGTGCACACAATTCCTGCGTTCCTTTTGTATTGTTGCTGTCAAATTACCACAAACTCAGTGGCTTAAAACGACGTGGGGATTTTGACAACAGAAGGCGGCTATTTTACGACTATGAAGGCAAGAGGTTGCAGTGACGGGATTGGAAGGGCAGCCTTGAGAAGTCAGAAAGCGCAAGAAAGTGGATTCTCCCCTGAAGCCTCCAGAAGGAACCAACCCTGACAACACCTTGATTTTAGATTTCTGACCTCCAGAACTGTAAGAGAATAAATTTGTGTCTTTTTAAGCCATGAACATATTAAAATAGTTGATTTTAGGTGGTTTGCTATATAGTAATAGATAATAGGAACAGGAACAGAGTTTGGTACTGGAAGTAGAGTCCTGCTGTACAAATGCCAAAAACGTAGCTACCATGTTCAGCCAGCCAATACTAAAACATGTGGTATTGGGTTAGGGACTGGGTGGCAGGAGGAAGCCAGACAGGCACTGGGAAAGCTAATGGTGAGCACTTGAATAAAGTGAAGAAAACATTATTGGAAGCTGGAGAAAAGAAAAGACTTGTCATGCATCAGCAGAAAATTTGGCAACACTGTCACCCAAGATAATGTGGAAAATAGGAAATGTACTTAATCAACTCTGTAATCTACCTAAGGAGATTTCTGGACAAGATATTAAAGGTGCCACCAGCTTCTTTTAGCTGCCTATGTAAAATTTGAAAGGATAAAGATGAAATAAAGAATACACTATTCAGTTTTTAAGTCAAATTAAGAGGTAATATAGAGGGCTCTCTCTGGAATTCATCCAGTAGAAGATTCTAAAGGCAAGAAAAGACCTCTGAGGAAAGATCAAATCTAGGACACAGTCAAGACAATGTGTTCTCAGAATAAAAATTAAGCCAAGCATGTGACTTCAAGGCCCTTTGTCAGGATCTAAGAAAGGCATAAGGAGGTCCTTGATAGACTCTTTCAATGCAAAAGGGCTTCTAAGGATTCTAGGGCAACCTCTGTCCAACAATGGGGCTCCTAAAAATCTCAAGGGCATTGTTGCACAACAGCGTCACAGGCAGCTCAGGGTAGAGAGGGGCTTCTCACAATGAGATCTGTGGGTTAGCTTTATCTAATGGAATGGATTGTATAAGTTGATACATAAGAAACCCACAAAGATTTCAAAGAAATTATATCAGCTTGGACTGAAAGGAACGGAGATAGCACAAAATGAAATGAGGCTCCCCAAACTTCTCGTCAGAAAGCAGGCTGAAAATCTGCAGAGGCTATTTTTTACGGAAAAGGAAAGGTGACTCAGAGAATGGGAACAAAGATCTACAAAACAGAGAAAAAGTTTCCAGATAATTGCTCCCAGCAAGCAGAATTGAGTCCTAATCAATAAATGGGCAAAATATGCTCAGATGGATTTCAGAATTAATATAAACCAATGACTGTTATGTGTTTCCATTTTCCCCACATTAGAACAGGAGTAGCTATAGAAGTTATCCTATATCTACTCATTGTATGTTGGATTATTTGGGGACAAGTGGTAGAAAACTTGTCTCCTTATTTCATAAGTTTGCAGATCGAGAGGAACCATACTCAAAAAACTTAACTCAAGGAGCCTAATCTGCACCTGGACCTGATTTAGATTATGAGATCTTAGTTCCTAAGCATAAGCCCAATGCCTTAAGGAGATGAAATTTTGGGGAAAGAGAACTTGGATGTAGAAAAATGTAAATAATTCATATTCATGGGGCAAACTGGCAGTTTAAAATCATGGCTGAAAATTCTTTGATATTCCTTCTCTTGATAAGTGGATTTATGTCCCGTCCTCTCAAAGCTGGGATGGCTTGTCATTGGTTCGATCAATTGACAGTGCTGTTGAAAGTGACACCATGTGATTTCTGAAGCTAGGTCATAATAGTACATACAGCTTCCACCTTGCTTACTTGGGACATCGACTCTTGGAGCTCTGAACCACAACACAAGATGTCTGATGACATCGTGGAAGCCCAAGCCAAATGAAGAGGAACTCTGATTAGCAATCCAAAACAAGCTCAACCTTTGACTCATTTCAACCCAGACACCAAATATGTAAGTACAGCAACCTCTAGGTGATTTCGGCCTCAGTCTTCCTAACTGAGGCTCCAGACACTGTGGAGTAGAGACAAGATATTCTTGCTATACTCTGATTTCTTGTCCCTCAGAATCCATGAGCATAATGAAATGGTTGTTGTATGACACTAAATTTGGAGTTTGTTGTTACATAACAATGAGTAACAGGAACACCGTTGTATTAGTTTCCTCTGGCTGCTGTAACGAAGTATCACAAGCTTCGTGGTTTAAAACAGCAGAAATTTATTGTCTCATTGTTCTGGAGGCCAGAAGTCCAAAATTGGCATGATTGGGCAGAAATCAAGGTGTCAGCGAGGCTGCATTCCCCCGAAAGGCTGTAGGAGAATATCTGTTTCTACGTCTTCCAGCTTCTGGTGGCTGCTGGCATTCTTCAGCTTGTTGCTGTGTCACTCCAATATTCAAGGCAAACATCTACACATACCTCTCTCTGCTCCTTCTTCACATTGCTTTTGTATGTGTGTGTGTGTGTGTGTGTGTGTGTGTGAGAGAGAGAGAGAGAGAGTAATCTCTTCTGCCTCTCTCTTATAATGACATTTGCAATGGTATTTAGGGCCCACATAAATAATCCAGGATAATCTCTCTATTTTAAGATGCTTAATTTAATCATACCTGCAAAGACTTTTTGCTTGTTTATTTGCCATACAAGGTAACATTCATAGCTTCCAGGAATCAGAACATGGATATCTTTTGGGGGCCACTTTTCAGCCTGGTACCATTGCATAGTTGCAAAAGATCATACTATGTATATATTCTTTTGTGTCATGCTTTTGTAAATGTATGAGCCAAAATAAGCATTCCCCACCCCATTAAATACTCTGAAAATGGCAGTTTTAATGGTTATGTAATATTCTACTGAATGGGTATACCATAATCTATTTATCCAAAACTTTAATGTTGGACATTATTACTATGATGGCTATGATGATGCCACTGCACTGTACCTGGGGGCAACAGAGTGAGACTTTGTCTCAAAAAAAAAAAAAAAAAAAAAAGAAAAGAAAAGAAAAGAGAAAGAAAAATAAAGAAAAGAAAAGAAAAAGAAAGAGAAATACAAAAGGATATATGTAAAAAGAAGTTTACCTTGTATGATTTGCACTAGCAAAACACTGACAACAATTTGAATGTCCACCAGTAAGGAAATAGTTAAATTAAATAAGTGTAAGTCTCTTCCCACTAGAATTAAGTTCTCCAAGACCAGAGAAGTTTAGTCACACGTGGCCTGTATTTCCAGCTACTGGAGGCCAGGAGTTCCAGTCCAGCCTGGGGATATAGCAAGACGCCACCCCCACCAAAAAAAAAAGAGACCTTTTTTTTTAATCTGTGATGATTAACTGTTTTCCCAGCACATAGAACATAGTAAGCATTCAAAAGAAATTGTTGAATAAATGCATAAGAAAAATTCTTATATATCCATATTTATAAAATTTTATAATTTATAAAATTTAGACATTAAAAAGAATTGCTTGGATTTATGTGCAATGACCTGGAAAAATGCTCATGATATATTATTAAGTGATAAAAGCAAGTCACGGAGTAAAGTGTGACTTCATTTTTTTTAAGGATATAAAAAGAAGAACAAGATTAAATGTAATATGTATTTGTGTAAGCACAAAAAAATTCTTGAAATGATATGCACCGGAGTGTTAACATTGGTATCCCAGAGGGATGGAATTGAAAGAAGGATGGGGGAGAAATTATTAACTTTTTTCTTCTCACCCTTCTGTATCGTTTGAATTTGTTGGAAGGAATTGTTTGTGCAAGCCCATAGTCTGCATTCGTACAAGCTCGAACCAAACCAAACTTTGCTATGAGAAAGTATGTTTGAGTCCTTTGCACACACACCAGGAAAAAGCGAGCTGGATGCTGTTAGGTGTTCTTTGTACAGTATTGGCTTGTTGCCTTTTCCTTTTTTAAGCGTTTGTTGAGCACGGGTAAATTTTGCTCCCCCACCTCTCCTTCGTTTGCTCTGCCCGTTCCTTTCCTGCAGGTATTTCTCCTGTCAAGCCTGCCCACTCTCTCCCGCCGCTTATCTCTTGACTGCTTTGGAGCCGGCTCTACCTCTCGGGGGCAGCTACTGTGCGCGCTCGACCTTTGCCACTTGCCGCTCCGGTGTGATCTGGAGGAGGATGTGGTCTAGCCAGAATGTGGCCCAAGCGGCCTCGTTTCCGGAACATACCCCGAAGTACCCGTCCCATCTCCAATTTTGAAAGAATTATTCGAGGAAGGGGGCTTGCTTGGAAGAGGTGGGGGCGAGAGGGGATGATGAGGCGCGGGAGAAGCCCGAAGCATGGCTCCTCTATTAATATTAACTTTTATTAGTAAGACTTGGCCTTTCTCTCCCGGGGCTTCACAAAGCAGGAAGTAAAGGGCAGCGGTACAGGGAAGGGAATTGGCAGGAGGAGAAGACCTTGAGTAAATTATTTAGCTGTGACACGAGATTACGAGTGATTCCGCCCTCCCCCCTCCTCCACACACCGCAAAGGGGGCGCAGGCTGGGGATCAGCCCTCGAACCGCCACTAGTCATTTAAGCCGAGAGGCAAAATCACGCTTTTTGGGGACCCGAAAGCTGGAGTTTGATGAGGGGCAAATCAGGAAGGCGTTTCTTTGTCCGTGATGAGACAGCACCGGGCTTTGGGCCGCAACCGGGCTCTGGGGGAGAATGGCTGTGGCCTAGGTGGCGGGCCGCGCCTTCTGGTGGCAGCGAAGAGAAGAAACTGGGGGCGAAAGTGCCACAGCGTCGCTGGGAAAGGCGACAGCCCCTGGGACCTACCCCCAGCCCCGCGCCTTAAGCCGGGAAGCCCAGGAAGCAATCGAGGGGGCGGGGAAGGGCTGCTGCGGGGGCCCCCGGGCTCCTCCTGCAGCGGCTCCAGCTGCCCCAGCTCAGGCCTCCCGCTGCCCGCCTGGGATCCTGGCTCTCGGGTCCGCCGCAGTGCCAGGGACAGATTCCGCCGGGCCCGCCCCGCCCGGTTCCGCCCGCTCAGCCGGAGCAGCAGCGCCGCCTGCCGGGGGCTCGGAGGCCGCGGGCCGGGGCGGCGTCGAGTGGGCGGCACGCACAAACGCTCCCGTCCTCCCCTTTGAAAATACGGTTCCTGCGGCGGGGTAGCCAGCGTCAGTGGCGCGGGGCGCCCAGGTACCACCGGTCGCAGCCGCTCTTCCTCGGCGCCCATGGCCCAGGCTTCCAGCACCTCCCTGCCACAGCGCGCGCAGTTTAAAAATCATGGTACGGGGCCGCGCCCGGTGGCTCACGCCTGTAATCCTAGCTCTCTGGGAGGCCCAGGCAGATGATCGCTTGACTCCAGGAGTTCGAGACCAGCCTGAGCAAGAGCGAGACCCATCTCTACTAAAAATAGAAAAATTAGCCAGCGTGGTGGCTGGTGGCACGCGCCTGTCGTCCCAGCTACTCCGGAGGCTGAGGCGGGAGGATCGCTTGAGCGCAGGAGTTGGAGGTTGCAGTGAGCTACGGTGACGCCACTGCACTCTAGCCCAGGAGACAGAGCGACACCCTGCCTCATAAATAAATAAATAAATATCAACCGTGGTATGTGTAACTACAATGACAAAAACAACGTTGAAACCAAACTGTTCCAGAGAAGAAAAACAAAGTGCCCGCACTCCAAGGGCGCGACTTCCGGGTCGGCAAGGGGCGGCGGGAGGCGTTCCCAGGGCTTCCCCCCCGGCGGGCTGGGCTGGCTGGCTGTCCCCGCCGCGCTACAGCCTCCCTCGGCGACACCGCCGCGGCCTCCCTGGGCGAGGACGGCGGGACAGGGGCGCCTGGGCGCCTGCTGCGCCTGGACTGTGCGCCCGGAGCGGCCTTGGGCGAGGGTGTGAGAGCCAGAGCTCCGCCGTGGCGCGAGCGATGCGACAGGTCCCTCCTGGCCGTAGGGGAAGGGGCGGAGTCGCCGCTACCTGAACTGTGTCTTCTCTAACGGCTGGAGCGGAGCATAGGTGTCTTGATACCAGGCCGAATGCTTCCCCCTGGCGTCTTGCGGACACCTGGCCTATTCGGGCATAAGCAAAGAGCAAGTTTCACCCATTTTCCTGTCTAAAACATCCAGACTCAAATCTGGACAAAGGTTTCTCTGAGGGAGAGGGGAACGCTGGGAAAATACTAAAGGTTAGGGCTGAGGAAAGAGCTTGCTACTTACCTGTTTTGTCTGTCTTTAGATTTGCAAAAGCGGTGCTCAGCTTTATTCCATAATCTCAGCTTTATTCCATAATACCGAGTCCATCTAAAAATCTACCCACTGAACAACTTCAGATGGCATGATTTCTGGCGATGGCGTTTTAGTTTCCCATGCTGGCCAAGGCGCCAAAGAGGACCAATCATAACACTGGATGCACATTTTAAGACGCTCTCTTTTATGTAGACATGAGAAATAAATGTTGATTGTAGGTTTTCTGTAGACTTGTGATCATGCGCAAGAACTGCCATTCTCCAGCTATGAGGGGCTGAATTAACGTCTAATGTGCCATGTGTATAACAATGTTTCACTAACAGCTACTGAAAGTATAAAGATGTTTATATGAAATTTATAGATCTTATGAAAATAATAGGAGCAAATAAAAAGAAATTTGAATTTCTGAAATATGCGTTATTTTTTAAAAAATAGTTCAAAGAAAAAATAACATTTAAATCTTTTTTTTGAGACAGAGTCTCACTCTGTTGCCGGGGCTAGAGTGCCATGGCATCAACCTAACTCACAGCAACCTCAAACTCCTGGGCTCAAGTGATCCTTCTGCCTCAGCCTCCCAAGCAGCTGGGACTACAAGCACACGCCACCATGCCTGGCTAATTTTTTCTATATATTTTTAGTTGGCCAATTAATTTCTTTTTTCTTTCTTTTTTTTTTTTTAAGTAGAGATGGCTTCTCGCTCCTGCTCAGGCTGGTTTCGAACTCCTGACCTTCAGTGATCCACTCACCTAGACCTCTCAGAGTGCTAGGATTTCACGAGTGAGCCACCGTGCCCGGCCAACATTTAATTTTTTATGTGTGGATTCCAGACAGTCTTTCTTTTTGTTCTTCCTGCACTCGTCTATATTGTTATTTGCTAGACAATGATCTCTGGTTCTGGCTTATTTATGTCTTTCTTCTGTTTCTGGGAATGCCCATACACCCTACCATAATTCTGTCTAGAAAATAGAGGGTGGGGTGAAGTGAAGACTGAAAATTGAACCTGGTTCTGTTGAGTTTTGTGTGGTTGTTATTTTAAAAACATTAAATATATGGAGTGAAAGAATAATACACTATGTGTCTTTCATGAGTAGAAGACAGAACCTGCCCCAGTCATTTTTAACAATTCCTAATCTGTGGTTTAGGTTCTTAATCCTTGTTGCTGATTGATTCTACTAATCATCAATAAGTTAAAATTATTTAAGTGCCACACAAGCCATTGTATGTTTGTCCTACAATGACTTTAGCTCCTACATTGTTTTTCATTGTTTGCTTTCCTGAGGTTGGAAAGGAATTTATCAACTACCACTTGTATAAAACCTATTATGGTCATGCTGCAGATACAAAGTGTTATGATAGCAGACTGTCAATCCTGAAAGTTCTGAGATAACACATGAACAATTAGGAAAGAATTCCTTTCCTAGAAGTTAAAACTCAAATATAAAAATGTATGAACTGCCTGGGGTTCCTACTGCCAATAAACTATTGTACACATAAACCTCAGACATAAATTTTTTAAAGTAAATGTGTGTGTATGTGAAAGGATGGTTTGGTAATCCTTTCATCTCAGGGAAGTCTTTTTCATGGATCAAAACAGGTTGTGTTCTTGCTTATGGATTAGATCTCTAGCACAGAATTGCCAGGATCCTGCAGAAAGAACAAACAGGTCATTTTACTTTGGAGCTCTGGCAACTTAGTTGATAGTATCTATATCTATTGTGGTTAATAACAAATTCCAATTTGGAAAAGCTGTTATTAAAACAAATGTAATGTTTGGGTACTGAAGACAGAGAAGCCAAAAGGTCACCTGAGAGCTTGCCCCCATCTGCTGTGGACTGATTCTTCCAAGAAGAATGACAAAGTAAATTGTTGGTATAATCTTTGGAACTGACAGATTCTACTTTTATTTGGAATTTGAGAGTTTTTTTCTGGATCTAATTTCATAACCTTCTAGAAAGTCATGTATAAGAAATAGATACATTCCCTCTGATGTGTAGCTAAGGAAAGAAGACATTAAGTGCTTTGACCCTGTATCACACAGCTAGTCCCACAGCCATCGCTAAAACCTGTTACGGTTCCTAAAATTGTAATGCACCTTCTCCCAGAAAAGCAGGAGGCAAAAGGAAAAAGGAAAAGGAAAAATGACTGAATATGGGAGTTACAGGGGTTGGAAGTTTGTGTGGTCTAAGTGTGATTTAAGAGGATAAGTTAAATATTTTATTTTAAATATTTAAAAATTAATTCACATTATTTAGATATGAATGTTTTTCTTATCCTCCAAAGCAGAACTAAATTAACAAAAGATCAGTTGCTGTAGCTTTCGTGTAAGGGAGAATCCTGGGAACTAGAGTAAAATGCTTGTCTTAAAATGACTTCTAGGGATGAATCAGCCCTAGAGAATTAAAACTTTAGCAGCCTCTTGGGGGTGGCTCCTGGAAGAGTAGAGAATTAACATTGAGATGTTTGAGTAGAAATTGTTTCAAAACAAACTTTTAATTCCGTCTAATTACAGTATCTGCCTCTCTGCTCCTTTTGGGTTAAGATTGTACTGATAGATTACAGAAAGGTCCTCAACTACATCCTCAGCTAATCTTGATTCTAATACAACTAGAAAGTGTGTGTTTGGGAACTCTGGTAAATGAAAGGGCAGGTAAGCTGTGCAGATCAGTAACTTGTCTTCACATCTGGAATGTCAGCGCAATCTTAAGTGTATAAAGCTACGTTCACTGACATTACCTCATTTGACCCACGTATTACAGATGAGGAAGTGGTAACTCACAGGTTGTGATCTTCCCAAGGTCAGTAAGCTGGTAAATAGCAGCCTGTCCCTAAAACAAGGTGCAAATAGTGGCCCTAAAAAACGTACAACCTTTTCTTGCCATTCTGTAGCTCAGATTTCTCTCATTTCTGCTTGTTGTCTTCTCTTATTTTTTCCTGTGTGGTTGTGAATAACAAGAATATTGCTGTTTATATATTTAGATTGCTATGTAAGATTTGTTTTCTTGACTAATGTAGGCATCCTTCTAGATATTATTAGAAAGAAGTGGAAACTCATTAAACTCACTGAAACAATTCTTGCTTTCATTAGCAACCCATCTGTTAACTTTATTGGACATGACAAAGTCACGAATTGTTCATAGGGAAAACAAAGACTCAGGCTGTTTTCTCTCTGCATGAGCTCCACAATATTGGTACATTTTATTCCCATAGTTATCCTAAATTCCCAGTCTTACCATATATTAATACCATGCCCACATTACTGTAATTTTTAAAAAAGAAATGTCTTGTGTAAAATGACCCTTTTAGAATGGTAGATATCCCCCTTCTCCCAACTTTGCTTAAACATTCACCAGATCCAGGAATCTCCCGCACCTGACTTAGTTTGAACTTAGATTCAGCAGGCCCACGGCCAAGGTGGGAAAATGTCACAGTGCCCCAGATTGGGAGCAGTCAGAGTGGGGAGAGGCGCTGAAGACTGTAGCTTCCAGCTGGGTGAGAACGGGGGCCCTTTCAGGGTCCGGGAGACCAGGCCCCTTCTCTTCCCAGAGCGCGCGCGCCTCCTGGCGGCCTAAGCCGATGACAGGGCGCCAAAAGAGCCCACTGTCCGAGGCGCTCAGAGCTGCGAAGTTACCTGGTCTAACCTAACCCTACGCGCCCCACGCAGACCTCCCTAAACTCATCAGGCTGCGCTGCCCACTCGTGCCATGTCCTTTGTTCCCTTGGACTTCTCCGCAGGTGATGCGGTGTCCCGGCGTCGGAAGCGCGGTGGCCTCACTTGCCGGGGAGGGCCCTGGTTTCTGCGGCTTTTCGGTGGCCTGGGAGGCGGGGGGCTCCCGCAGCAGCGAGCCGGGTGCTTGCGTGTCAGGGAGAGGCCGAGCGCCCCTCCCTGGCCCCCGGTCCGCGCGCAAGGGGGCCGAGCCCCGGGAAGGGGAAGAACGTGTAATCGCTTGCAGCGGGACAATGACGACTTTTGAACCTCTAACCACTAAGCAAACAACCCTTGCGCTCTTGCTCCACTGTCCAAACAGCATTTATTGACAGGCGTTTCACAGCAACGCATAGCAACCGCGGCGGCGGCCAGGGGGCGGGCGTGTGGGCGCGGCTGGGGCGCGGGGCCGGCGCTCCCTCCCTGCGCCGGGAGACCGGGGAGGGGGGGCCCGGGATCGCAGCGGCCCTGCCTTGGGACCCCTCGTCCGGCGAACCCCGACACGGCTTCCCCCTGGGTCGAGCAGGCCCCGCCCCCGCGCCCCATCCTCCAGAGTCGGGCCGGGCCCCCTCGCCCCGGCTCGGGCCAGGCGCCCGCGGGCCCAGCCACCAGAGCCCCTTTCCCAATCCTGGAGCGGAATGCACCACCCGGAAGGGCCGCGGAATTGGGGAGGCGCTGCAGAGGGTATTTATGCCTCCTGCTTTCTCCCAGCTCCGCTCATCCTCCCCAGCAGCCCTCGAGGCGCCTCCTCCCTCTGTTGAGGCGCTGATTAGGCTCTAAGGTGCTGGTGGGAAGAAATGGAGGGCAAAGCCCGCCTCCCCCGGGCCCTGCCCGGAGCCTCCAGCTCCGGGGCCTCCAGGACCAAAAACCTCAAGGGCGGCAGCCGGGTCCCCAGCAGATCGGCCAGATAACAAGCAGTCATCACTGAAGCGATCTTCTTATACTGGGTCTTGAATTCTCGTTCGTGGGGGTGGGAGGGGATGGGACAAGAAAACCTTGGGGACAGGGAAGAGAGTGGAGGCAGAAAGGGCTCATGGAAATGCCCAGTGATTCACAGAAGACTATGTTCATGGAAATGTTGTCTTGGGAAAACGAGAGAAAATTTTTTTTCCACTTAATGCTTATGTTTGATTAACTGGATAGGGGGCACCCCAGGGAGGAGGTGAACAGGAGAGTTGCCTGGCATTTGCAATCACTTCCCAGTGGATTTGATGAGATGCTATGAGGGGCCCTCTCACCCCCACCCCCAATAATTCCCAGCTGCTGGGAAGCAGCTGACCATTCAGATGTGCATTTTGCCCAAAGGCACCCCCAGGAGAACCACACATTCCAAGGCTGGGCTCAGGCTTGGGGGCAGGGAAGGTCTCAGAACCTGCTCCTTCAGGCTTCTGACGCTCTGGGGTAAAATGAGGCTGTCCAGATAACCTTCTCCACTCACTCCCTGATTTTCTGATTCTAGCTTGCAAGCAGAGAAGGTATGTCATTTGTTAAAAAAATAATAATAATTCCAGACAAAAATTGAAAAAAATAAATACAGAATCTAAAATCTGGAATACTCATTTATCTTTTTTCTTTTTAGAAAAAAATTCAACAGTGTTCAAATACCCCCCACTTCCCTTCACCATATCACTTCTCTCCCCGTAGATCCAGAAGGCTTTTAAAATGCTGGCTTGGATGTTACACAGACCAACGACCCAAACAGCAGCAACAACAAAACCCCCTACTTCATCAGCCCCAAGATTGTGAAAATCACAGGAAGTCCAGGTTGGCTCTGGCATTTATAGCACTGACATACATTCAGCTCAGAGAAGCTCTGGTGACAGGCTTTCTAAACAAGCCCTGTCCGGCCCCCCTTGTGAGGCCTGGAGTCCAATAACCACCCCCTCACACCACACACTGCACACACACCAGCCAAGCCTCTCCTGGTCTGGAAAGGGAGGAGAAAAAAGACACAGGCCACCTGGGGGTTCTGCAGTCTTTGGTCAGTCCAGCTTTCTATCTTAGCTGCCTCTGGCTTCTGCAGTTTAAATCTTGCCTGCCCAGAGGCAGGAGGAGGCCCATCCCAGCTGGGCCATGGATGGCAGTGGGCAGATGGCAGCCACCTTGGCTCCAGTGTGCTGTTCCCGAGTCCCTTGCTCCCCTCAGCTCCAACCAGTGATGCAGCCTGCAGATCTCGGAGGCAGAGAGCTTCGGAGGAGGAAGCTGAAAGCCTGGTCAGGGTAGTCAGTTCAGGCAGTGCTTCTGCCAGTACTGAATGAAGCCCAGTGGTCATTTCCTGTCTCCTCAGTGGCAGAAACAGCCAGGCCAGAAAAAGTAAACATCTGGGAGAATATCTTCCCTGAAGCCCCCCAATCCCACTTGTCTCTACTCCTGGGCTGCGTTTTTCCTCTGAGAGCTAGGTTTGTAGGTACGCGTTTGTGGACGGGAGTGGAAGGGTCTCTTCTGAGGATTCTAGCAGAGTCCACGCTCCTCATGGCTCAGCCTGGAATTGCTCTGCCACTACAGACCACTGCGGGTCACTAGGTGACAGTGGGGTTTAACACCCCCCCAGTGGGCCCCAGAACCCCAGGGACAGAACCCGGCACGGAGCCTTGCAGGGAAGACACGGGACTCAAGGGCTCTGGGACACTTCTCAGAGGACCTGGCTGAGGCTGGGGAGGCTGTGGCGGAGGTGGTGGAGGCGGCTGCTGCTGCTGCTGTTGCTGCTGCTGCTGCTGCAACTTCTTCTTGTTGATTTTCCTTTCCTTCGCTCTGCGGTTCTGAAACCAAATTTTAACCTGGAAATAGAAAGGCGGGGAAAAAAAACAGACTGTAGTGAAGATGATGACAAGAGGGAAAAGAGTAACAGTATCCAGCAGCGTCACCAATGTCTCCCTCTCCAACTAAAGAACCCGAAACCCTCCTAGAGGCTTTTCTTGGATATCTCCATAACAGCCCAACCCTGGAGCCATTCCCAAGCCCCATTCACTCTCATGAGAAGAGTCTTCCTCCTTCCTTGCTCCCCAGGTGTTTTTTCAAAGCAACCTTTATCTTCCTCTTTACTGGAAAAGTTCAGAGTCTCAGGACCCAGGAAAACAGAAACTGCAAGGCTCTTTCTACACACGCAAGAGGAGGCCAGTGTACTTCAAATGACAACCTTTGGCCCCTCAAGGCTAAACTGAAATGTAATATTCCTCACCTTGGAGCTGAAATGAGTTTTAATGTGTGGCGTCCTGGCTGTGAATTTGGCCTGTGTTTTCTAGACTATATATAGGAATTGTTCGTGAAATAGGTCTCACTCCTCTAGTTTTTATGAGCAGAAAGTGGTTTTTTTCTCCCTCAGTACAGCACTAAAAACAAAGAGAAAAGGTCTTTAATAAGTCTTTATTGACCCAAATGGAATTCTGGTTTAAACTAACACTCTTGGTTTTTTCTCGCACCTCCCAGATCCTTTAAAATAGAAAAAAAAATTCAACAACATTAAAAAAAAAGACTAGAGATAGAAGAAGGCTTTATAAAAAACACTCCAAAGGCAAATGCTGGCATCCTCCTGCTGTAATCTGCCCACAGAACTAGGTGGAACTGGTGGCCAGGCCTTCTAACCCTCCTGGCCCTCCCCCAGGCAGTGGCAGGCCCAGGGGGAGCTGGGCGGTTCCCACCTGCCTCTCTGAGAGCCCCAGCGTGGCAGCCAGCTCGGCCTTCCTCCGGATGGTGATGTAACGGCTGTAGTGAAACTCCTTCTCCAGCTCCAGCCGCTGGTGGTCCGTGTACACCACTCGGTATTTGTCTTTCGTCCTGGTTTTCACTGTGGAGGAAGGAGAAGTTAGCACTGAGGACTGCAAGGCAGCCCATCAGTCATGGGTAATGACAAACCTCCCTAACCCAGGGGCCATTTCTCTTCCTCCGCCACCCTGGGGGGCCCTGGTATGGCTGGTTCCTGCCAAGCCTGACAAGACCCCCCAGAGGGTCCTGGAGGGAGGGAGGAGGCTAGTGGGAGCAACTAAACTAACCTTGGGGTTAAGTGGTTTTTAAAAACTCAAAAAAAAAAAAAACTAAAACCTCATACACAAAGAAGATAGCAGAACCCAACCATCCTTTTGGTAAACCAAATATCATACCGGCACCAAGGGAAAGCAGGGGCCGGCTACGGTGGCCAGCCAGAGTCCAGTGAATATCCAGATTTTCAGGCCTACCAGAATGGATGCCCACCCTGAACACAGCCGGGGTTGTGCGTATGTGTTGCAAAGGTGGAGCTGTGGTTACTTTCTGTTTGTTTTACTACAAGTGGAAAGTGGTGCAGGAGCTGACAGGCTCCCTCAAGTCCCCAGAGTCATCCCCCAGACACACCAGGCCCATCTGGTGGAATTCCGAGCTGGGCTATGGCATTCGGAACCTATGCTGGCAGGCAGAAAACCATTCCCGCCCGGACGCTTTCTACCTGCCGGAACCCAGTTCGGCGAGCGGCACTTTTCCTATCTAACCCTCCATTTAGTCCAGCTGCTAACCTGGCCAGAGCTATCCTGACCAGTGATCTATGCTCATTGGATTGAGTCAACATATTAAATCCTGGATTGATTGTTTTACTGAAGGGCCTTGACAAATAGTATCCACAACGTTGGAGCAGCGAGAGCCTGGCGTCTCAGCCTTTGGCAGAGCCCTGGCCGGGATCTGTTTTCTCGGGCTCGGTCCCAGGTCGGGGTCTTCTTGCAGCTGAACAGGTTCAATCGCCCTGTGCCCAGTCCTACCGAAAGATCTGAAGGGTCTGGGAGTTGCCTGGAGGTGTTTAATGCCCCGCAGGCCGACTTTGTTCAGGTAAAACCCTTTGCAAACCACAACAAAAGCGCCCTGGGAAGATACAGGCCGGATCAGAGGGAGCTCCCCCCGAGCCGCTGAAAGGGGAACACAGCGGCAAACAATGCCGGACAAGGCGATCTTATCAAAGAAAAGCCTTTTCAATGCCTTAATAACAACCGCATTCTGTTTGAATTACCACTACTGAGCAAATGGCGGCCCCGGCTTTCATCCCCCTCCCCGCCAGGCGCATTAACATAAACACTGCCGGCAGGCGCATTTGAATGGGCGCTGCGGCCCCGACCCCGCGCCAGCCGGGGAAGTGCAGGGACCTGATACGTCCCGAGAGCTGTCTGCGAGCTGGGCGCGTCCACAGGCCTGCCGCCCCCACCCCACTCGCCCCTTGTCACAGATGAGGACACTGGGAATGAGACGAGGTCACGCAAATAGTATAAGGTGGGGCTGGCCCTGGAACCTGGTTGGAGCCATAAAGGACACCTCCAGGGCTGGAAACGGGGCGCAAGGCAGTTCCCTCAGCCGAACACCCCAGGAGCGATACTCGCCTTGAGGGGCTTTGGAGCGGCCCTGGCTTGGGTGCTGACCTTTCAGTGTCCCGGGAGGGCCGGGGAACGCGGTGACCAGGACCCCGTGCGGTCTTCAGCCCGCGCCCCAAGGGACTTGGAGGCGCCCCACACCCCCTGGGAACCAAGGAGAGGGGCTGAAGGAGGGGAGGGATGAGAGGGACTTGTCAGAATTCATTATTGACTGCGAAAGTCACCACCCTCTTTCCGGGCCCTAAAAGAGACAATGGCAGGGCTGGGAAGGTGTATATCAAAGCAGACCAGGCCGCGTACCCCCCACCCCTCCGCCCCTTGACAGATGACGCTCCGCAGAGGAGCCGGGCTCGGCCCGCGGGCCGCGGCCTCCCCACATTAACATCACAAGGGCGCCCGGCGCCCACCGCGGCCTTGCCACCTCCGCGCGGGACTTCACAGCGACCTCTCATCTGCTGACCCGAGGCCTGGGCTCCGGCGGCTCCCTTCCCTCCCCCACAACCAGCCCTGGCCCCGCTGCCACTCTCTCCCGACATGCAAAAGGTCTCCCTGAGGCCACCAGCGACCCCAGCGAACCGCGCCTCAGTCCGGCTATGTAGAGGATGGGTCTCTGGGAGCGCGCCCGGAGGGCGCCTCTTCTTGGGGAAGGGACCAAGCCAAGTCTCTGAGGCCAGCCCGAGGCTGCTCTGTGGCCTTCTTCCTGGCCGGACGCATTTCCCACCAGGACTCTCCTCCGCATGTGCACAGTGACGCAGAAACTGATGCCCAGACACAGCCCCAACAGCCGCTCTGATTTATACGGCTGTAATTGGCTATAAACCTCTGTAAAGTGGCCATAACCTGCATGCGAGGCCGCCTGGGCCAGCAAGGAGAGAAGTGAGAGAAGCGGAAGCGCTGAGGTCTGGAGAAAGACTTCTTGGAGTAAAAGAGGACGCAAATAGAACTCTTCCCATCACACCCATTCTCCCTTGCCACCTCGACACACATCCCGACACCAGAAGGAGCCAGTGAGCCCCACAGTCTAGCAAACTTAGAGTCTTGAACGCACAGACGTACACACACACTCCTGACACCCTCGAAAGGAAGATTTGGTTAAACGACTCCTATCTGGATGACAGGCTGAATCCCCACCAGGGTTTCCTCCCCCTCTCCCTTCCCTCTGCGCAGACACCAGGGCACTCCCTCTGTTTCTTGTCCCTAGCTTTTCAGCTTTTGCTTAGAATAACCTCTTCACAGGTAAAAGGCTCAGAGACGGGGAGTGCCACTTCCCCTTAGCTCCCGGAGCCAGCACCTTCTTTCCAGCGACAGCAGCTTTCCCCACTCCCTCTGCTCGCTGTATCCCTTGACTTGGCCTGAATGGCCAAACCTGGCTCCTTGCGCAGCTTCGACGCCTCCCTGACAACCCCCAGGCCGCCCTCTGCATGGGTGGCTCAGATGGGGAAGAAGAGCGCGGAGAGAAACGGTCTAGACCCGGCCCGCGGCAGTTCGAGGCTCCGTCTCCTCGGCGGCTAGGAGCTGCGCAAGGAACGAGGGCGGCAGCAAATGCGGAGGACGCGATTCGGCTCCTGTGCAGCCGAGCTCACGCCCACGTTCCCGGGAGCTTCCCAAAGGTATCTCAGGGTTGTAAATGATGGACTGTTGGAAAGAAGCAGCCTCTCCTCTGTCCCAAACTGAACAAGGTGTTGCGAGACTCAAAATACCCACTCCCAGGCGCAGTAACCAGAACCCCCGAGAGGCCCGAGTCACCTGAATTTGTCCGCCGGCCCTGTCCCTCCTGGCGTACACGGACAGCCCCGGACGTCCCTGTGCGCGCTGGACGCGCAGCTGCCCCGCAGCCGGCGGCCTGCCGCGCCCTCCCAGAGCGCCCTCGCGCGGGTCACCGCCGCCGCTTACCTTGGCTTCCGAGGGACGGCTGCGCCGGCTTCCGCATCCACTCGCACAGGTTCCGCCGCTGGCCGCCCGGGGACAGCTGCTCTGCGGCGGCGGTGGCGGCGGGCCCCGGAGGGCCGGGACTGAGCGTCTGCAGCAGCCCCGAGGCGCAGGAAGGCGCCGCGGCCGGGTGGTGAGGGTGGTGGTGCGGGTGGTGGTGCGGGTGGTAGTCCGCGGGGCTGCTGTAGCCCATGGCGGCGGCCGGGGAGCCCCCATTGAGGCCGTGAGCGACGGCGTTGGCGGCGGCCGCAGCGCCTCCCGGCGCGTAGCCATTCCAGTCCTCTCGAAGCGGGGCGCCGTACGCGGCCGGCCAGGACGGCCCCGGGGACTGCGCGCTGTCCAAGTTCGCGGCCGCCGCGGCCGCAGCCGCCACGTGGTAACCGCCGTAGTCCGGGTACTGCGGGGGGCTGACGAAGTTCTGTGGCGCCAGGTTGAGGCCGCCGGAGTGGCGCACGGAGCTAGGGTACATGCTCACGTCCTTGTCCAGGAGGTAGCTCACGTACATGGTGGCGAGGGCCGGAGAGCAGACCTCACCATGCTGCCTGGGGAAGGACGCTGGAGGCTGCCAGGGGCGCGAAGGCGAAGGGGCTGGGGGCGCGACGAGCAGCGGGTGGCTGAGCCCCAGCCCGCGGTGCTCCGCTGGCTCCTCACGGCGCTTCTGCCTGCGAGGCGGTCCCTCCCTCTGGCCTGCCTCCTCCCTCCCTCCCTTTCTTCCTTCTTTCCTCCCACCTCCTTCCCACTGAGCTGGAGAGGCGGGGAAGACCCGCCACAGGCTGGCGTGCGGAGCCCCTGGCCGGCGGCCTTACGTGATTAACGAGTGTTTACAAGACTCTATTAGTAATGACACAGACACCAATGGCTGGAGACGTCGAGGCGCAGCGCGCATTCAGCGCACAGCCCCCCGAAACAAAATTTGCATTTTAAAAGATAAGGGGGAGGGAGCTTGCGAGAGGGCCACGACCCGATCACAGCTAAATATTCAAACCTTTATTGTTAAGAGCTTCCTCCTTCCAACCTGGTGCACTTTAACCTCCAATCACAGGTTCAAAGAATGAAATCAAGAGACTTGCAAAAGAGAGGGGGAGAGAAAGCTATCTTGGTGGGAATCTAGGCTTGGAGACAAGAGCAGCCGTTGTTTATGCATTTGCAGGGAAGGGGGCGGTCAAGAAACTCCTTCTGTCCCAAAGAGAAAAGAAAACGGAAACCATTGCTTTGATGAGAACGTCTCTGACCAACCTGGGAGGTGACGAGGAGAGCCCAAAGAGATGGGCCAATTCCTTCCCGCCCTCTGCTCCCGGCGGGGACCACTGGCAGCCCCAAACAACTGTCACAACCAATCGTTTATTTGCTTGCCCAAAGAAATCACTCGCCTTCTGCACAAGATAAATTATGATTCTAGCTTCAGGCTGCATCTTCGAATTCATCTTACATTTGAGATTTGAGTTAAAGCAATTTATTTTTAAAACATTTACATTCAAGGATCAAAAATCTTAACTACAAAACCAATGGGCCTGTAGTGAAAGTTAGGCCAGTGGTTATGGGGGCGGTCAAAACTGGCGGGAAGCAGAGCGGATGGCTAGGGTGCTGGTAATGGTTTCTTGAGCTTCTGGTCACACCGTATGTTCGTTCGTTCAGTTTGTGCAAATTCAGCGAGCTAAACTTGTATGTCGTAAGTGGTTGAAAATCAAGGAAAAGGGAGCCTAAAATTTCTGCTAATACATACCTGGATACTTATATGTCTTACATCATACCTGTATCTTAAAAACACGCTCTCCTTTACATAGTAAAACATTCTCCGGAGAAATTTGTTTTTCATTTCTAGGGAATGGGAAGGCAACCCAGGGCCACTAGGAATTATTGCTAATGAAAAGCTCCAAGTGGAGAAAAGTTGAGAAAGGAACCTTTCTGGCTTTGGGAGCGCTGCGACCTAGGGACCCAGGGCTGGAAGTGGCCACCGTGGGGACCGGAGCTGCGCAGCCTGGATCGGCATTTGCCCGGACAGGAGCGCCGAGGCAGCGAGATTTGGCTCGCGCGCCCATCTCCGTTTCAGCAATCGCATGGAGTGGGCCCGCGGTCGCTGTTTGCCTCCTCTGCTAGCCCCAGTCGGCGCTGCCACACTCGGGCATGAGGATCCTTGTGGCCGGCCCTGGCTGGCTGGGCACCCTGATTAGGTGGCTTTGAGAGCTCTTAGAGCCTGCGGGCGCTCGCCGCTCTCCTGGAGACCTGCACTTGTTGGTTCTCATTGTCAAGCGCTTCTCTTGGGTATTTGTCACCAATGGTGTCATCCTGTCATTTCTGGAGCACTTTCCAGTGTCCGAGCCTCATATCTCCCAGGATGAGGGACAAAGTCAGTGTTACTGTCCTCCCCATTTTGCAGGTGACAATCACCAAGCTGCCTCTGCGGACAGACTCAAGTGAGATCAAGACAAGACGAGGGCCAGGACCCCGTGTTTTCTGGTTCCTCCCCTGCTTTGTGTTTTGCGAAGAAGATTAAAATCGGGGGTGGCAGAGTACTCAGTAGCCAAGGAGCTTCCCACTCAAGAATTAGGTGACCAGATCTGATCCCCCTGGGGGACATCCAGGCCTGGCCCAGACAGCTGAGTGTCCTCAGACTTCACAAGAAATAGAACCGGAAGTAAATTGCATACCCCATTACAAAACCCAAATAGTTGAGGGAAGGGCAGAAAGGGATGTCTGCAGTCTTGATGGGGCGGGAATGTGGGAGGTTAAGTGGTGGGCACTGGGAACTTTTGATCTAGCAAACTTCTTCCTCCTCTTCCTGGAGACACAATCCCCCTGTCCATCCCCCACAAGCTCACCCCACCCCAGGCCTGAGTTCTGGAAGCCTAGGCTGAGGCTCCAGCCTGTGTCTTCGGAATGTGGGCATTCTTTGGAACAATCGCTTTATTGGGGACAGCCATCCCCTCCGCCCTGTGGTGGCCGCTTCCTGTGTTTTTATAGCCTGGGCTGCCGGCCTCTGGCTAATTGTCCCAGCTTTCCAGCTGTGTCTCTGTGCTCTGCCCTGGAGAAGGGGCTGTGGCCTGCACACCTAACTGCTTTGGGAGCTGCCAAGGCTGCTCTGACCCTGAGGATGAAGCTGGGCCCCAGAGCTGGCCAGACCACAGGGAAGCCTGAGCCTGGCTTGGGGTGCTCCAGCCATCGAAAGGAAACCAACATGAAAGCCAATCAGTTTCCCTCCTTGCAAAATGGGTCTCCATGGCAGTAGCCTGGCCTGCCTATGTCCCAGGGTATTGGCTGTTGGTGAGGGGAAAGGAGCTAGTAAATGATGTCCTTGGATAAACTCCTCAGCATGGAACTCCTCTACATCCAGGTTGCCCTCTCAGCCAAGAGAGGGCCAAGCCAGGATCATGGAAGGGGCAGGGGTGTGGGAGCTGTCAGGGAGGGGGTACATAGTGGCTGGTGGGACAGGAGCCTGGGTGTCTTTCCATTTGGACAGCCCTAGCCTTTTGCTGGTTGGTGGCCCATGGCTCCTCTGGAGGTTCACTCTGGCAGGGGCAGCCTCTCCAGCCTCTGAGTGCAGGTGTGTGGCCCTGGGAGGATGCAGGAGCCACCTGCATCAAGGCCCTATGCAAGGATTTCTTAGTCCTAGCCCCAAGGTGCTTAGTGGCTTTCTTAGAGACTTTTGGCTGGAGCTGAGGACCCCAGAAGGGACAGGGACGGTCATCCCTAACCCCCGGTTCTGGAGGCGCCCTTCTATCTTGTGCTTCTCTGTCACCACCCTGCTGCTACTGATACCTGGCCAGAAAAGCCTGTAGCAAATTGCTCTGGGGGAGGCAAATTTGTTAGGGAATCTTGAGGCTGGGTTTGGGTTGGGGCTGAAGCTGTGACCCCATGATGCCATAGCTAGGGCCCTCTTTCAAGGGCAGAAAAGGGTGAGAAGAAAGAGATGCAGGTAAATAAAATGACAAGAAAACTGCAGGGACAGCCACAACCAGGTTATCAAAGGGACATCTCTTTGTTACTAACGGTAGAGGCCACTTCACATTCCTCAGAGAGGGTCTGGGCTTCCAGGACCCTGCTAGTGGCAAGGGCAGGGGCTGTGGAGAGGGCTGGGGAGCAGGAGGTTGCCACGCCAGGCAGATGAGACACTCCTTCGATCCACAGATCATTGACACAGCTCCCTCCCTGCTCAAAGGTCCCCAGTGTTTGCTCCACCTTGGGGGACCTGCCTCTGCCTCTGCCTCCTATTTATGGCTCCTGGAAACTAGGGAGCCCAGTGACCCACATAACCCAGAGAGGACAGGCTGTCTCTACCCACCTTAGCATGGAAGTCTACTTTCTAAATCTTTTTTTGGATCAAGAAAATTATCTAAATAACACAGCCCTACCAACATATCCCTCTCCTCCCCTGCACAGGAAACCCTCACCCTGCATTGACCTGAATTCCCAGGATAATTAAGGAAGTGTGAGAGGGAAGAGAATATTGTCTGATAAAATTATTCAGCTTGCCAGTCTGTATTGTGCTGTGGAAACACTGCTCAATCTCTACTTAATTTGGCATTTAGGGAGTCTTTCAGCCATTGCACTCAATCAGCCATCCACTCACACAAAGAAAGGCTCAATAATGGATGGTTTGACCCCAGCACCCCCACACTGCCCTGCCGCTGTGCACTTAGCTAACATCTCTGGGAAGGAAATCAATAACAGTGTCCTTTCTGTGGGGCCTCCCCAGAGTCCACCACCTGTCTGGCCCCATCAGGCCACAATGGAACCCAACATGTTCATCTTGAACAGCAGGGAGGGGCCGCAGCTGCCCACAGCTGCCCAGGCTTCATTCACAAGAACAGATGTGTCCTGCTCAGTAGAGTGAAGAACGTTTTCCTTCCAAGCAAACTGGGTTTCTGGTCCTCTCTACCTGAGGAAAAGTTCCTAAATTCATGAGCAATCATTGTTGGGCTAAAGTTTTACTACTCAGGGACCAGGATGCAGGAGGATGGGATAAGGAAAAGCAGCTGTCTTACTTCTCTTGTGGAGGGACCACCAAGCTTTCTGACCCAAGGCAGGGAATACATTTTTTATGTTTTTCTATCCAAAATATAGTCTCATAGTCAGGAGATCAAGGAAAACAAAAAGCCTCAGGAGAAGGGATAGTATTTGGGCATAGAAATCTGGTTCTGCTCATTGGGTGAAAATTATGCAAATAAATAGTAATTGTCCATTTTCTTCCTTTCTTCTGAAATTAGGGTTGGTAGACACCGTTTGGGCATTGTATTATACATTCTAAGCCTGTATGGTGGGTGAGCACAGAGATGATTTAAATCCTTAAGACGCAGGGGATTTGGGAGTATCAGGGATTTGGGAGTATCAGGGATTATGGATTTGGGATTTGGTACCACCACTGAGAGCCAGAGCTTCCACCCCAAGGGAAACTGCTTGATGCCAGAGAGAATCAGTTTCTCAGCGCAGGTGCCAGCCAAATGTTACCACCATACTAAGCCTTGGCATGGACAGCTTTCCATTTACAATTTGTGCACTCACTATTGTCTGGTGCCTGGAATGACCTTTGTTTATCATATGAAAATATGTTCCTAGGAAACCCTGCCAGGTAAGTTTTATGTGGCTAAAGGTAGGACTTGGGTAAAGGTTCAACTCCCCTTGAGTCACTGGGCCCACTGGCTAGCTACATTCTCTAGAGGGGATCCAGGGGTCTTAGAGTCTGCGTAACTTTTCCATTTTACAAAGGAGAACCTGAGGTCCAGAGAGGTTAAGTAATTTTCCCGAGGTCACACAGCTAGCTGTTCAAGTCCCTTAAACTAAATGAGCTACAATATGTGCATTCTTTGCAACCTATAGTAGTCTGTACAGATGTTATGACTGGTGCCACCCCAGAAACATTGCATCCCCAATACAAAACCAACCAGTATGATTCAGGGAAATCTCAACTTCCCACTCCCACCCCTACACCAAATAGTACCAGAACAATCAGGCTCTCTTGTTGCTACAATTCTGACCACTTTCCACATCCTATCTATTTCTCTCACAGGTGCCCACAACTGCAATTTATTGAATGGTGAATTTTCCATAAATTCCATCGCAGATTTTTTTCCAATTGACAAAGACGGTATCCGTCTACTTTTGTCTCATAGTAAATACTTTCTGAAAACAGTTCTTCTCTCTTTTTGAATCAGCACCGATATCCTGTGGCTAATCTCTGGAAATGTGGCAAATTTAAAATGAGTAAAGGTTATGCATGAAATTTGTGTTACTTTTTCCCCTCCCCTTTCTTCCCATATTAGTGTCTGTGGACATCTCTTGGGCATATAGCCCAAAAAGCCTACCTTTCTGAGTAAATAAAAAGAGGCCCCTTTCAGGTTCCCAGGGCCACAGCTGAGCCACAACCTCAGATTCTGCTCCTGGATTCCGAACAGCTGCGGGAGCATTCGCCTGACTGGGCTTGGGCTTTTGAAAGGCCAGCGAAAATCAGCAAAGCCGCCCGCCACCCGCAAGGGCGTGTGCCTGGATGGGTTGTCGGGTTACAGAAATTGAAATCGGCTCCTCGCCTTCCAACTCTTTTTAGCGCTGCCACTGTGGTTCTTTTTGTTTTATTTTACTTTATTTTGTTTTTAACGAATTAGTGAGTAAAATATTAATTATTCACCGTGGAATCTACACCAACCACTTCGGCGCCCCCTGACGCTCACTGGACGCGCCCTGGGCGGTCCCTCCACTCCGCAGCTGCTACTGGAGTGCGCGCTGGGGTCCCTGCGGCCGGGACTTGTCTCCCGCATCCTGCGCACCAGAGGGCGGAAGCGGGACAGTGTCTCTTCCAGGCCGCGGCCGGCAGAAGCCCAGGGCGTGTCGCGCTTGAGCCCAGACGCTGCGGGAGAAAACTGCCTGCCAGACCTCAGCAGCCACAGGTGATCCACCCGCGCAACGGCCTCTGCCTTTCCGCTCCAAGAGCCACCAGTGGCTTTTGCCTGGGCCCTTCCCAGCCGGGCGCCCACGTCCCGCGTCCTGCGTTTGCCCTCCTGGGTGCTAGTGCTCAGGCGTCTTTGGAAGAGGCATTACGCAGCAAGCTCTCCGTCCCCTCCCCCCAGTTCCTTAGAAAGGGACAGATCCAGAGTTTGCCCCACAGGGATAAACAGTTTTGCGACAAGCTTTGAACGGCTGAAATGTAATTGTGTAACTGGAAACACCTGGGTCGGGGCTGCGCAGCCAGATCACATCTGCGCTCCTGCTAAGAAATACCTCTGGGAGTCTTGCCCTGGTGGGTTCTGTGCCTCTCCTGTTGAGCTCATTTACATAAGGAGTACTGACTCTAAATTTGGGGGGCCCACTTATATAAGCGTTGGATTAATCCTAGGGTTGAACAGGGTGCCCTAAGCACAGTGGGTTATTCTGAGTCTCAAATACCAGCCTGTGGTATTTGAATCCTGGGTCAGAAAAATCCTCTTCACCAAACAGCAGGTTTTTGTGTACCTCAGGAAATCCCCCAAGTTACCTTGGCCAGAGGGAGACAGGTGTGCGGCCCAGGCCCGGCACCCCACCATTGCCTCAAGGTCCCAAAGTACAGGCGCTGAGTCATTGAGTTCCCTTCCTGATGTGCACCTGGTGCTCCTACAACCAGAGAAGGTGTGGCTGGGCACAAGCCCAGGGACGCCGATGGTGCACCCTGCTTCCCTGGCACCCAACCCATTGCCAGCTTCTCTTTCCGCCACCCTTACCACTAGCAGGGAACACTAGTAAGATGGGAAAGGGCAAGGGAGTTCCTTGTCTAAAATTCCCAGTGCTCTAGAAGTGATTAATTTCTTTGGAACATCAGCCCAGGACCAAGAGTGTGGCCACCAGTTTATGGAAAGGTTTTCCTGCTGCAGCTGCTATTCCTGAACAGGACTGGTCACTAATGGAAGTTCTTGTCCTTCACCTCTTATCTTGTCTGTGTTAGGGAGGACATGGATGGTTTCTTTCTCTTCCGACAATAAGAACCCTAAGTAGTATATGTTGGGGCCTGGCACACCTGTGAGAGAGAGAGAGAGAGAGAGAGAGAGAGAGAGAGAGAGAGATAGACAGAGAGAGAGAGAGAGAGAGAGAGAGAGAGAGATAGACAGAGAGAGAGAGAGAGAGATAGACAGAGAGAGAGATAGACAGAGAGAGAGAGAGAGAGAGAGAGATAGACAGAGAGAGAGAGAGAGAGAGAGAGAGAGACAGAGAGAGAGAGAGAGAGAGAGACAGAGAGAGAGAGAGACAGAGAGAGAGAGAGAGAGAGAGAGAGAGAGAGAGAGAGAGATGGGCTCCTCCTGCTTGATGCTCATGTACTTTCCCCCAGAGCACATTCCCGGGGCTGGTGCAGGGAGCTGCCCAGCCTAATCCAGCTCTGATGCCCTGGTGTTGACAAGCTCCCCAGACTTGGCCTACTCTGCCTGGAAGGATTTCTACGGGCATTTCCCTCCATTTTACCCGCACTCTGGGGTCCTTCTTACGGAGGGGGGCGGTTACAATACTCACCTCCTCAATGAGTATTACTATTTTAACAACTGATCGCTTTCCCAGGACAGTAGAGCCAACCCCCAAGCGCTGACCTCTGGGAGAGACAAGGGGCTCGCCCGCTCCTGACGGGCCCATCCAGCGCGGACACACCACACACACACACACACACTCCCTCTTAGGAGAGATGGCTGCAGCTACTCCGCAAGTCCCCACCGGGCGCCTTCCCAACGCTGGCCCTTCGCGGGGCTCTTCCAGGCCACCGCCCCTTCCGCGGCTTGCCCGGAGCCCGGGGCTAAGGCCAGCGCTTTGCTTCCCTTGCTCTGGCTCCCGCAGGTGCCCCAGCGGGAGAGAAAGCCGCAGAAGTGAGAAAGCCGCTTCTGCGCACAAATAAATGTGTGTGTGTGTGTGTGTGTTTGGGGGGGGCAACAAAAACAAACAACAGACAAACCGCTGTGGAATAAACGATTCTTTTCCCGTCCGTTTTGCTTTGCAGCTCAGGCTTAGCAGGAGAGGGTGGGAGCCAACAAGAGCTGGATAAGCGCTTTGAAATCCACAAAGGCTGGTGGTGTCAACAGGCCGCAATGGGAGCGAAGAATTGAAGCAGTGAGCTGGATAAATCGGGGCAAAGCACTAAATTATGTAGATATTTTGGCAACGCGTGCGCGTGTGGGTGAGTGGACAAAAGGGCTCATTACTCGTATGATTGCCTCAATTCTCCACTTCCTTCGTGCGCGTGTGTGGACGCTGGCTCCAGGCGGGAGTCAGCCTCCCGCCCAGGACGCACTGCTCCAGGCCCGGGCCCCCGCTCGTCCCGCCGTGCGTCCCGGGTCTCCGGCCTGTGTGGCAGCTGCAGCGTGACGGGGTCGGCGGCGCCGAAGAGGTCGGCGAGGCGCAGGCGGCCGATCTTCTTCACCTCGCCCAGGGCGGTGCGCAGCTCCTGGGCCGGCGGGCAGTGCAGCCGGCGCGCCAGCTCGCGCAGCACCGCAGCCCGGCCGCGGAGGCGCGCGGCGAGCACGAAGGGGAAGCCGAAGCGCGCGCGGTACTGCGCGTTGAGCTCGGCCAGCTGCAGCCGCTCGTCCGCGCCCAGGCTCGTCAGGCCCGCGCCGCTCTGTTCCCGCCGCGACTCGGCCGTGAGCGTGCCCCGCTGCAGCTCGCGGCCCGCCAGGTCCGGGTGGCAGCGCAGGACGCCCTCCTGGCCTGCGGAGAAGCACAGACACGTGGCGGGAGCGTGTCACCGCGCCTGCTCCCCCTGTGCCGCGGAGAGGGCGCGCCGGGCTGCGTGCGGAGCGCTCGGCGGGGTCGCGGTAAGCCGGCCGAGCCCGGCCCCCCGCCCCGCCCCGAGGGAGGCTGCGGGAGTGCAAGGCAGGGTCCCCCGGCCATGGTGGCTTGGCGAAGCTGGGGAACCTTTTGCGCCCGCACCTCGAACGAATCCTGGACCGTAGGCCTCTCCGTCCCTGCTACATTCGGTCCGGACTAGGACCCAGGGGCGAGGCGGGAAGGCATAGGTTTGTCTTTTTAGACCTTGGGTCAAGAAGAGTGGAGGAGAGAGGGCGGCCGCGGAGGCTCGGAATTTACGACTCGATCGGGAGGGAGCAGGGACGCGATAAGGAGCCGGAGCAGTTCGTATCTTTTCAAAGTCCTTTGCTCTCAGGGGGGCTTTGATGTCGAAAGGGGGCGGACGAAAGTGCCTGAAGACTGCCTGCAAAACCCTGGAATGAGTTTCGTTCTGCTCCAAAGGAGAACGGGCAGGGGCGGGCGGATCCTTAGGGAGAACATCTGTGCGGCTTGGCAAATAAATGCCCAGAATTTTGTGACCATAAGTGTGAATTCTGGGTTTCTGGAATCAGGCATCCAAAGAGCCTCACAGACGAGTAACTGCAAAGAAACCCTTTTTCAGCGGGAGTTCCACAGTCCTTTGAAAGAAAGTGGCTTTCTTGGCTGAGCGCGGTGGCTCACGCCTGTAATCCTAGCACTCTGGGAGGCCGGGACGGGCGGATGGTTTGAACTCAGGATTTCGGAGACCAGCCTGAGCAAGAGCCAGACTCCGTCTTTACTAAAAAAAATAAAAATAAAAAAAAAAATAGAAAGAAATTAGCTGGACATCTAAAAATATATAGGAAAAATTAGCCGGACATGGTGGCACATGCCTGTAGTCCCAGCTACTTGGGAGGCTGAGGCAGGAGGATTGCTTGAGCCCAGGAG
>CAUYRT010103747.1:0-62454 GCA_963574885.1 Lepilemur ruficaudatus
TCTGTAGGTAGTCTGTTTGCTCTCGTGATAGTTTCATTGCTGTGCAGAAGCTTTTTAGTTTGATCAGGTAGCATTTTTTTATTTTTGTTGCTGCTGTGATTGCCTTTGGGGTCTTCTTCATAAATTCTTTGCCTAGGCCAATGTCTATATGAGTTTTTCCAACATTTTCTTCTAGAATTCTTTTAGTTTCATGCCTTAGGTTTAAGTCTGTTATCCACGGTGAGTTGATTTTTGTGAGAGGTGAGAGGTGCGGATCCTGTTTCAGTCTTCTGTTGTCACCCATCTTAAAGACAGTAAGTTAAGATCCAAGTCCAGGGTGCCCTAGCTTCAAAAAATACTCCAAATCTTTCATTATGCTATCCAAAGAAATATGAGACAAAAATACCTTAAAAATTCTGAAATGGCTCTTAATAACTTAGGTTGAATGCCTCTCTTGTTTTTTGAGTGAATTTGAGCAACTATCCAGATAACCAAAACTGGTTATTGGTATTTGGTTATTTTTGGTAGGCTTTTTTTGTTTGTTTGTTTTTTGGTCCCTAGTGGACCTATAAAAAAATATTTTATTTTCCTTTTCTCGTCTATTAAAAGTGAAAAAAGCACTAGGACAAATGTCATGCTGCTAAATGTTTAACATAAGAATCTTCAGGGACGAAACCTCTGATTTATACAATTTGTCAATTCCTGTGGTGTAAATAGTCCCAACATGGCCAATCACAATCTACCAATGTGATGTCACTGAATGAAGTATTGTGAGGAGGTGCCCACAATCAGCTCTTGTAAACCAGTACAAACTGAATCCAGCACACTACCACCTACAAATATCAAATTAAATTAATCACAAACCCTCTTGATGATGTATCTTCTGAATAAATGCATCAAAAATAGAGAAATGTATATAAATAACAGGCTCTAGGTATGGGGTTCATTAGGTTAAGTACAGCAGTCCATGGGGGACCGGGATGTCTGAAACCCCACAGGTAATCCCAAACCTGATTGCTGTCAATAAGATCACATTGCTGTTCATGTCTTCCACCCACAAATGTAATACCTTTTCCATCTTAACTAAACACTGATTATGCACTGTAACCATAACTTCTACAGTCTGAGGCATGACAGCAAAACTAGAATGAGTGTCTGCTTCCTTTTTCACAACTTTATGAATGGAAGATTCATTCTTACCTTAGCCCTTAGCAACCTCAGCATACAATTTCTTTTTTTCTTGAAGTCAAGAACTTTCACCTTTTCACTTAAAGGAAGCACTTTATGGCTTCTCTTTGGCATGTCCAAATTGCAAGCATCACTACATTTGTGCTTTGAGGCCATTATTAAGTAAAATAAGTGTTACTCGAACACAAGCACCTGCTACCACAACAGTCGATCCAACAACCAAGACGGTACTAAGTGACTAACAGGCAGGGACTGTAGACAATGTGGATCCACCAGACAAAGGGAGGATTCACATCCCAGGCGGGTCAGAGCAGGACAGCACAAGATTTCATCATGCTATTCAGAATGGCGTGCAATTTAAGGCTTAGGAATTTTTTTCATTTCTGGGATTTTCCGTTTGACATTTTCAGACTGCAATTGACTATGGGTAACCAAAACTGTGGAAAGCAAAACCACAGATAACGGGGGCGGCTACTGTACTGGAAATAGAAATTGATCTGATTTGCAACTAAAGATGTGAGACCTTATAAAGGAATCTCAGTTTTTCCAAGAAAACTAGTTCCAGATGCCAACTTGAGATTTTTAGCTTGAGGAAGCAAAGCTCCAGGTGAGAAGAGGCGAGTGGCCATGGTGTCTTGCTTCACCCCCTTGGGCTTTGCCCTTTCCCTTACAGTCCTCTAATTTCAGTCCCCACGATCACCACCTTACTGATCTTCACGACAAGATACTTCCCTTTCAATACTGTGGGTTCCCCTCAGCATATCTCAAAACTTCAGAATCTTTCCATTCATCTCTGAAAGGCCAGAAAAAGTAAGAAACACAAAGAATCTGGGTTTTGATCCTTCCTTGGTTGGCTTGATCCTGAGGTTCACAGACTGCCCTACTGACCACTTCGTCTCAAGCCCTGATGGGCAGGTGCAACGGGACAGCCACCCGTCCCTGCTTCCTCACCGCTGACTTCTGGCCTATTTCCATTAAGAAGCCACCATGTTAAGTCCCACCACCTGGTGGCACCTTTGGAAACATCTTGACATTTTCATCCATGCTTAAGACCAAGCTTAATAGAATTAGATTCTCACCTGAAGTCATTTCACGATCTCTTTTCTTGTGCCATTTGCTGACATGAACAATGACGTTTCCTCGTACTAGAAAAATCCTTACACCCGTGAGGGTACAACCACATCCCCCTTACAGACTCACCAAATGTCATAAAAATATACAATAGTGACAGCATTCGAATAATGAGACTTACACAGACAGCAATGGCGCATCGTTCCTCACCGTCCACGTAACCTGAGCCCCATGCAATCCGACCTCCACCACCTCCACATTTTAGGAAACCAGAATGCTATAGTTACTCCAGATCTGGGGAACAGATGGTTCTGCCCCTGACGTTATTTAAAAAAAAAAAAAAAGAGCTACCTTCCTTCCTTGAGCATCAAGCTTGTTTTTCCAAATCAGTATTCCCCTTAAAGTAGCCCTTTATACAGCCACACACACATCCTAAAAGCCCTGCTGATGCTAAAACCATTTTGGAACTTCACTTGCAAATTGCCTTCAGATCAAAGTTATGGCTCACCCAAGGTTGTTGATTTCATTATAGTTTATTTCTCCCACCCATCATATACACTGGACTTGGATCCCAACTAAAGGCAAAAGTTTTGTCATTGAGAATATTCAAAAGTGTTGTCAGGCAATAATATCCCCACCACTACATGCACACACACACACACACACACACACACTCCCCATCCTGCCCCGTGCCACACAGCCCCAAACACTCTTCTAAGGAACTTGAACTTCTCTTCACATCTTGAACTTCTCTTCACATCATTATTGTTCACTCTTACCCATTTCTGTTTTTGAAAAATGTCCAGGGATCAGAAGGTAGCAGCACATGATGCAACCAAAGCACAGGCTGGTCCCCTCCTGGCAGGGGTCATCAAAACCGTAACACTATAGAGACAAAGAGGGGCCTAAAGAAGACGCCTAATGCATCATCCAGTCTCAAGCTGGGTTTCTTCCCATGTTCAGGGCTATCGGAGGCTGAGACAGACTGGACCAGGTCTTGGTGTCCCAGTGCCAGCCACTTGCTCTTCCCAAAGCATGCCAGGCATAATCCCATTGAAACCATTCCCGCTGCCTGTAATGGCACTTCTGCGTGGCTGACTCTCTCACCTCCTTCAAGCCTCTGCTGAAATATCATTCTGCATTCTGTCATCCCTATTTAAAATTGTAATCATTCTTCCGTCCTCTCCAGAGTCCTTTCCAGCTGCCACTTTCTCTCTAATTATATGGAGAAAAGAAATAGAGCCAATCCTGCTCCATTCGCTTCTCCACATAAGTTTTACCTTCAAATATGCTATGTAGTTTACTTATTACATTTATTATGTATCCTCTGTCTCTCATCTCCCCTATTAAAAGATAAGCTCCCAGAAGGCAGGAATTTTTGTCCCTTTTGTTGATTGAATATCCAAAGTGCTTAGGATCAAGGCTAGCACATAGCTGGCACTCAAAAATATTTGTTGAATAAGTAAATGCTAGCAGAGAACTTCTTGTCCTGCCTGTCAGTGCCCCCATTCCTGCCCCACAAATAATATGCTCAACAGATAGCCATGGGTTCACTACCTGACCATTCAGAGTCCTCCTTTATATTTCCATTGTCTTGGAGATGGCAGACACTAAAACTAAAGTGTTTTCATGAACACATGTATAGGAGTCTTCTAATCTTGCCTTTTCTTCCAGAATCACACACTTGACCAATACCAATCATCTGCAGCACCATCAACAAATGCATTGAGATACACTGAGCCAGGGAGGATACGGGAAAAGAGAGTAGGGTGAGGAATGCAGTATGCATGCGGGTCAGAGAGATTTTGCAGGTAACGCAAGACAGTGTATATATACAAGCATGAGGGCATGAAGTGAGGGTGTGCACATCCAATAACCCTTCTGCCTGCACCATCTGGGAGGCAAGCAATTCCACCTGTCAATTACCATGCCTCCCTGAACCAGCAAAAATAAACACACCAAAAGCTCAGTCTTCATGTGAGCTTTCACCATGTGGTTTAGCTCTCTCTACAACCCTTCCCCCAAAGAATTTTTAAAAAAGCAAACTTTTCTTCTTATTTTTAAACCTTTAGACTGCAAAGAAAGGATAAAGATGCAAAAGTACTGTTGGTGGGGTTGGGTTTTTCTTTTTTCAATTTTCTCTCTCTTTTTATAAAACAGGCAGCTCAAAATGTTTTAAAAGGGCATAACTCACTATCAATGAATTGAAAACCATAATTAATTTGAAATGTGTGCTAGCACCTAGCCACCTACAGAGGGTTTTCCTGTGTGGTTTGTAAAGGTATTCTAAGTGCACATAAAATATGACTGTAAAATGGAATTTACAGTCCGGCACTAGACTGAGCTGGAGCAAGTGAAAGTGAGACAGTCCACTGTTGTGCAGAGAAACCAAAGATAAAGGATCCACACCTCTGCCAAGGAAAATTGGTGCCACTCATCACCTTCTGGTGCCCTAAAGAACCATCATCAGAAGTGAATTGTTACAGCACTCACCTTTCTCCATGAGCAGCTTTCATTAAGATTATGTATGTATGTACCAAAAATCTGCTATTAAAATAATATCAATCTTAAAGATTTTTTTACTTTCAAAGAATGTTCTAACTATATGATTATTTATGTAGAAAATCCAATAAGACCTACAAAAAAGCTATCAGAGACAGTGAGTTTGACAAGGTTATGGAATACAAAATCAATGTATAAAAATCAAGTGTATTTCTATATGCTGGCAACAAACAATTAGGAATCAAAATTTTTTAAAATACTATTTACAATAGCAACAAAAAATATTAAATACTTAGGAGTAAATCCCATGAAATATGCACAAGATCTGAAATCTACAAAACATTGAAGATAGAAATTAAATCAAATTTAAATAGGTGGTGAGATATAATATGTCCATTGGTTGGAAGACTCAATATTAAGGTGTCAATTTTCCCCAAATCAGTCTGTAGAGTCAATGCAATCCAAATCAAAATTCCAGTAGGCTTTTATGTAGGAACTGGCAATTCTAAAGTTCATCTGGAAGAGCCAAAACAACTTCGAAAAAGAACAAAGTGGAAGGACTAACACTATCAGATTTCTGATCAAGGCAATGTGATATTGGTGTCAACAGAAACAAATAGATCAATAGAAAAAATGCATGTTCTATATGTCTCACTTATATGAACAACTTATTTTTGACAAATGTACAAAAGCAATTCAGTGGACAAATACAGTAGTTTCAACAAATGGCACTGGAACAATTGGACATTCACATGCAAAATAATTAACTTTGATCCATTCCTTACACCATATACAAAAATAACTCAAGTGTTAACCCTAAAACAACAAAACATCTAGAAAAAGCCATAGTTGAAAATATTTGTACCTTAGATAAGACAAAGATTTCTTAGATAACAACACCAAAAGCACAATCCATGAACATAATGATAATTTAGACTTTATCAAAATTTAACACTTCTACTTTTTGAAAGACACTGTTTAGAGAATGAAAAAACAAGTCACAGACTTGGAGAAAATATTTCCAAATCATATGTCTGATAAAAGACTTGTATCCAAAATACACATGAAGAACTCCTAAAACTCAATGAGAAAGCAAACATCTGATTTTTTTTAACAGGGGCAAAATATTCAAACAGACATTTTACCAAAGAGGATACACAAATGGAATATAAGTATATGAAGATGTTCAACATCATTAGTCATTAGGTAGATAAAAGCTAAAACCATTAATGCAATAATATAATACCACACGCATATTAAAATGTATCACATTAAAAAGACTGACTATACCAAGCATTGATGAGAATGTGGAGAAAGTGGTAGAAATATAAACTGGTACAACCACTTTGGAAAACAACTTGGCAGGTTTTTTTTTAAAGTTAGGCATTGTTCTACAATATGATTCTGCCATTCCATTTCTAGGTATTTACCTAAGAGAAATGAAATCATATGTCCATGCAAAGACTTGGACGAGAATGTTGATAGCTGCTAGTATGCTCATAGCAGAATGCAGTAGCCAAAAGGTAGAAAAAACCCAATGTCTGTCAACAGGCCAATGGATAAACACACTGTGGCATATTGGTACAATTAAAGCAAGAGAAGTATTGATACATACTCCAACATGAATGAATCTAATAATAATTGTTGCAAATGAAAGAAGCCAGACCAAAAAAGAGTAAATGTTGTATTTATACAAAATTCTAGAACATGCAAACTAATCTACAGTGACAGAAAACAGATCAGTGGTTGCCTAGTGATGTGGGTATTCAGGGGTGAAAGGAAAAGATTACAAAGGAACATGAGAAAACTTTTGGGGGTGATGGATATGTTCATTATTTTTATTGTGGTAATGGTTTCACAGGTATATATGACACATATGCCAAAACATATCAAATTATACACATTTAACATGTGTAATTTACTGTGTGTTAATTATACCTCAATAAGGCCATTTTCATTTCGATAAACAAACAAACAAGAGTATTCTAATAAGATGTCAATATCCCTGAAAGAGATCACACCTTAAGCCTTATCAGCTAATACCTTACCGAGGAGAGAGAATGAGAAGTGGGTATTAAGGGCAAACCTCATAATTGTTCCAAGAATTGGTACTGATGACACACCTATCAGACAACTCAAAACTCACAAAAGTCTTTACAATGGCATGTAATACTGCACCCATATTCCCTTTTTACCCAAAGGTACCACTCAAGCACATGTATAATAGAATGACAGGGTGGGTAACATCTGGGCTTGGAGCAATTTTTCTCACAATTTGTGCTCCTTAACCTTTTATTCCCCTCCTTCCTCAGTCCAGGTGCCCAAAGGAAGAGTCAACCAATTCCAGAAACAACAGAGCAATTTCCTGGATGCTAGTTAGTCACATTAACCTCTTCATACTTCTTCAATGCCAGGAGAGAAAACTCCTAACACTCTTGGGAACAGTTCTGTGCCTGAATCAAGAGTCAGGACCCTGTCCAGCTTTGTGGATGTGGTCTCATCTTTATGCCACGTTCAGGTCACTAAATTACAAAGAGGATGTTTGGCCCCTAATATGGGAGTTCTTGGGTTTGAGGAAGTTCAGTGCCACAGTGCATGTTGATCAGAGCAACTACCACTGCTCGGAAATGAAGAGAGAACTCAAGAGATTGGAAAAATAGGAATGTGTAACATTCTCATATTTTCAAAATAGACTTCTTAAGATTCCCTATCACATGAGCTTGTGAATACTTGTATACGATGCTCAGCACCACGTGGGTGCCCAACACTGACAACCGACTGACTCAGCTAAGAGCAGTTGAAAAGCCAAGGACATGAACTCTCTCTGTGCTCTTTTCATTGAAAAGGTAAGAGGTTTCTGGCAGCCTCGGATTTCTGGAGAGGAATCATCAATCGGCCAGCAGAGACCATTTCAAACCCTGCTTCCTGTCAGACAGCATCCTAACTCATGACAAAATTAAAGGCAAGCTCCAACGTGCACAGTGAAAGTCGGCAACTCGGCTGGCCAGCAGAGTGTGGGCAGCCCTCCGCTCCCCTGACCTCCCTGCCCTGAAATGAGAGGAAACTGTGATCCGGAGCTGACGTTTCCTCAGAGCATCGCCCAACTTTCCCAACAGAGGGACTACAATTCACTGATAATGGAGCTTTGAAGTGCCTGGCCCAGGGCCAGGAAACATTGGAAGTGTCCTTTGGAGAATATCTGTTTTAGATTACTCCTAGTGTGTAGGAAGCAGCACATGCTAACTTTAGCCTTTCTCCTGCCTTCAGAACTTAGGGGCTTCAGGCTGATTGATCTCAAGCCTGCTCCTTTGGCTCAGACTTAAATGGCAGGCCTACTGGGTTTGGGTGTTTTGTTTGGATTTATTTTTTTTTTTTTTTTTTTTTTTTGCCTTCTATGTTACATTCCAACCCTACATACATTCCTCTTCTCCCTCTCTTCACTCCAACTGTTTTGTTCATAATTTTCCGCACCTCGAGAAATCTCTATTTCTCCTTTGAGGACATTTATTCAAAAGGTGTTTCTGTAATGGAAACTTAAATCCATCTGACAATTAAATTCCTCTTGAAAAGGCCTCATTATAATACTCCTTTGGTTGAATGGTAGGTCAAATGATGTGCCCTGCACCCAAGAAAAACATACTGAAGCATCTCTCTCATTATAACTTAAAAAGCCAAATCCACTTTATAATGGGATTCTGACCCTGAGGCAATTGATTCTGTTAAAATGCAAGTTGTTAGTTCTACACACATCCAGCTTGACCCAGGCTTGATTTCGTCTCTCTGGAACAACTGCTTGGCTGATAAACATGAATTACACTCTAAAACCTTTGCCACTCAAACTGTGATCCTTGGGCCAGCAGCGCTGTTATCACCTGGGAGCTGGTTAGCAACAGAATGTCAGGCCCTCACCCCAGACCAGCCGAATCGAAACGGCATTTTAATGAGATCATCAGTGATTCCTACATTCAAGTTTGAGAAACACTCCTCTAGATATCCCCCATCCCCTTTAGGTGAAAGGAAAAAAATCAAGGGCCAAGGGCATCAGCACTGCAATGGACAAAATTCCAAAGAGGAATTTTGGGCTGGCACCTTGCTCAGTGCTTTTCAGCTTGTGACCCCCCCTAACAGGTCATTCCTGGCTCCCTCTGAATGCAGGTGCCAGGGGAAAGAAACCTTCTGTGTGATGACCAGGGCTCTCCTCAGAAGAGGTCATTTCCAAGACTCTGTAAAGAAGAGTTTGAACTCAATGAAAGACAAAACAGGTTGGGGTGGGCCTGGGAGTGTGGGGAGTCTCACATCTTGAAGGGTGGCCTTTGTGGGGCATAAGGTCGAGGCGGTCAGTTCCTCCCTGCTCACCCATGCTCAGCAGCTGTTAATGGTTAGAGGCTCAGCCTCAGCCCAACCCTAAGCCAGTACTGACCCTGTGATGTCTGCTGCTATTTGGGGGAAGTGGGGCAACAAGTGGATGGAAGGAGGACGTGGAAGGTGCTGCCTGTTGTCCTATTCCTGATGGCCAACACACCTTGGATGGTTCCTCAGCACCAGTCACCCCTGTCTCAACCAGCCATATCCCCTCAACCCCTGTCTTTCTGTACTCAGACTTGGCTACTGCTTTCACATCTCGAGTTTTGCATCGGTTTTTCCCATGACACCAGAACTCTACCCTGTCCCCAACTCCCCTGGCAGAAGTCCCTGTCCAGCACTTACCAGGCTTCTTCTGGAAGCTAGAACTTGTCCCTGGTACCCCTTGGGATCTTATTCTAAGATGGACAATTGACTAAACTGGATGCAGATACTGTCAGATCATATCACCACCGTTGGGGAACCCTTGCCGTTCTATTCCACCGGAGAAATTAGATTTTCCTCCATTCAGTTCTGATCTATTGGGCTTAAAACTACTATCTACATCTGTCCATTAAAAAAGCCAGCCTTCAATCAGGCGGACACTCCCAGACCCACTGAAATCAACATTTGGGCCAGCCCCACTGTTATAACAGAGCTCACCCGCTTCAATGGTCCCGGACACCCATGGGCTTAGCCAGCTGCTGGTGCACTGCACACAAATACAGTGAGTGACGTGGAAAACACCACACAAATGCAAGAGACCAAAGGCCAGAGTCTCTCTCTAGATCACTGTGCACTAACCTAGATGCAGTCTGCATATCTATTTCTGGCCCTGTC
Organism: Lepilemur ruficaudatus; assembly: GCA_963574885.1. NCBI lineage: Eukaryota > Metazoa > Chordata > Mammalia > Primates > Lepilemuridae > Lepilemur > Lepilemur ruficaudatus. Next base: position 9,922 of record CAUYRT010103747.1, read on the forward strand.
CCTATGAGTTTGCTCCGATAGATTCTGCACCAGAACACAGGTTTGTGTGCTATCTGATCTTTCACCCTTGTGTGCTGAATATATTCATTCATTCCTAAAAATTCAAGAAATATTTGCTGAAAATAAAAACAGTAAATACTTCTACATACTTTTATGTGCCAGGTACTATTCCATGAGTTTTACCTTAATTAGCCTACACGGTAGCTGTGAGCACGGCAGCTACTACAAGGTAGGTATTAGTATCCCAATTACACATATGAGGAAACCGAGGCATGGCTCCAGCATCTGTGCTCTTTACCACTGTCATCTACTGCCTCTCCCAAGTGTCCACTATGTGTTTAACACAGTACAGGGCACTAGCAATGGTGAAAAATAGGCTGATCTTGCCCTGTGGACCAAACCGTCCAGTAGGTGAAACATACATTAAAGATAATTATTAATCAAAATCGTGAAAGCTACGCAAAGGAGAAGTAAGAGAGTGTATAAGAACATGTCATAGGAGAATATTATCTATTCTGGGGGTTAAGCAATGCTTCCTTGAGAAAGTGACATTTGAACTTTTCTAAAGACCTGAAAAGTACAGACTCTGCCCTTAGGGACACAGAGAAATCCTAAAGGTACAGGTCCCCTTGGTCATTTCTTAAACCTTATTTATACTGCCAGGCCCCCATAGCACAAGGGCACCACAGATCAAATTTTGATTGCAAAGTATCTACAAAGAAAAATCCTGTTCCCTGGCCTCAGTAAATGCACAGTGTGGTCGGTGAAATAAGATTCATGTTGATTTATTGATACTTATCCAAAACAACAATGATAATAATATCAAAACAGCAGTTAATACCGAGTGCTTACTACAAGCTAAGTGTTCTGTGCCCATCTTCCCATTTAAACTTTATGAAATCCTTTAGTAGACATTCTTCTATTGGCCACTTGTTGCAGATGAATAAACTCAAGTTCAGGGAGGTTCAAATACTTGCCCAAGATAACACATCCAAAAAATGGAAAGCTGGAATTAGAACCCAAGTCAACTCCAGAACCCCCACCCTTCTTCCTGCTTCAGAGTTTTCAAACTCCAATGAACCAGTAAAGCCTCCAGTGAACCAGACACAGATCTTAACCTGAGAGCATTGGCCTTGCTCCAACTGATAGTTGCTATGCAGGAATGTGGACCCTGTCATGCTAACTTTCTAATTTTTAAAGAAAAGCCAGAAGTCTTGATTTCCATCTACTTGATCTTTAAAGCTGGCAACTAATTTTTTAAATAGGTAAATGCTATGAAAAGTATATTAAATACATTTTGGGGACCCCCATCTAGCCTGCTGACCCCCAGTTCACAGCCTCTGCACTGCCCATATTGCTCCCAACCCATAAGGAATCTACAAACTCCTGGAGAAAACAGATGCACAAACAAATGCTAATTATTGCTTTTCTGTAGGATGAGGGGAAGAACAGATATAAGCAGTACATCTAAGATTAGCATAAAAGAGGGATTGGTTAAATGTATTTGAGGCAGAAAGAGGTGCAGAGAAAGCTTCACAAACAGAAAAGTATCTGAGTTGGTGAGTCAGGGGTCGACAGCAATCGAGGCAGAGAAGACAGCATGTAGGAAACCTCGAGCAGTGAGAAAGTACGGCATAGAGGAACACAGAAAGGCCGGGTGGGTCTGGTAAGTAGGGGCAAGATCTGCAATGATTGTGCACTACACGGAGCTGGTAAGTAGAATAAATCCATCAGACAGGCCTTTCACATTGCTCTGGTAAGAAGAGAGTGACTAAAGACAGGAGGATCAGTCAGAAAGTAAATGCAACAGTCAAGAGGGATGTCAAGGGCCTAAACTGCTTGTAAAAGCGAGGAAGGGAAAGTTACAGAGGCGATAAGGAAACAGTTTGGAGAACAAAGTGACTAATTGTACACGGAGTGAGAAGAGTTGGCTCTCAGGTGTTTGGCTTCAGAGTCTGGCCTCTGGCTACATGGAAATGGAAAGGCAGTGTGAGGCAACACATGGCAAGTGAATCCCCAAATAAAATTCAATAGCCGCAATGAAGTTTATGAACTCTAAATGAAGCGCTGAAGGTTGGATGACTTTATTAGTCATTTATTTAGAATCTAAACTCCAGAGACTTTCAATAAAAAAAAAAAAAAGAGCAGAATTTGAGGCAGATTGAAATAAAAACTCCAAGCTTATATTCAGCAAGTGTTACAAGCAAAATTAGAAAGATAAAAAAGGATGTAGAATAAAAGAAGGGAGGTAAACAAGAATATAAGAATAATGACACTGTCCACGACCATTAAGTTAGATCAGAGTTCACGGGCAGCTGTGGCAAGAGAGGGAAGCCCAGAGGGTTCTGCGACAAGAAGCTGGCAGTTCTGGCAAGGTGAAGAACGTGCAGGGTTGGAGTCTGAAGGATCAGGGTTTGAGTCCCAGGTCTCCTGGGTTCCATGTGACCAAAGATTCAGGACTTGAAGGTTCTGGGCCTCAGTTCCCTCACGTAAAAAATGTAAAGAAAAGTAATCTCTGAAAAACATGAAGAAAATAATCCCTTTACTAAAGACATGTGAAGCATCTTGCTCATCATAGGCCTTCAACAGATAACTATTATTGTTTTTTTAGCAGCTTAATTCCATTTGTTTAAAAGAACTATTAATATTATTAGTTTTTTTTTTCTCAGAATATGAGTCTTTTTCTGGCATAAAATTCTCAGAAGAACTAAAGCTTGGTTGTCATGGAGATAGCTAAAGGGATGTACACTTTTACAAGCATTAGGTCACCCAAACAAACGACAAAAATTTTGATGTCCTGGTCTCACCAGTCAGAGTGAGCACAGACACACTGAACTTCTCCCAGCTTTGTGTACTATCCCCAGAAATCATGTTTGCCTTATAAAACAGGGGGAGGAAAAGACGGAAAAGACAAGATTTAGCCGAAGTCACAAGCCACTGGAATAGCAGTGCTATAAACAATAGTCCCAGGGGAGCATCTGGCGGGGGTAGGAGGAGAGAAGTACTAAGGAGACTCTCAGTCATTCTTGGATCACACACAGAAGAGTGTGAGCTGCAATTTGAACCAGGCCAGCCTAGTGGTCTGTCTTCAAATGTGTTACTCACCTGGTCAGGTGGCTTCAGGGTTCTTAGGAGTTAGAAGTCTCCAGCACCTTTCAAATACCAGCCCTAAATCATGAACGTGACTTAAGTGTTGGGCTTTTGTGTTATACTTCTGTATTGGTTTGGTGCTTTTATCTGTTTTCCTTTGCATGTTTCTTTGAATGTGTCTTGGTTAAAAATGCCTATTGGTGCTTGTATATATCTCCTAAGAGGCTTGAGGGTAAGTTAGGTCAGTATATCAGTGCTTTGGGTCAAATGACTGAAAAAACAAAAAAGAAACAAAACAAGATCTAAGAAGAAAGCAATCTTCAGAGGAGGTCACAGACAAGACAGAACTACTCCTGTGCATGTATTCCTGAGCTTGGAATAAAGCTCATCTTTAAGTGGGTTTAATTTTGGTGTTTAAAATCACTTGAACTGGACAGTGTAAAAAGAGAGACACCTATCTATCTTTTGGTCCAGTCTTTCCTGGAATGGTTTCTTCCACTAATTCTCAAGAACTTTCTGATGTGTTTCTATAAATGAAGAGCACATATTCCAATGAAGACAAGTCCCATGGCGTCTGATTCACATCAATCCAATGAAAAATGGATGGCTAGAGCTTTGCTGCAGACAGCACTGGACCATATTCATTTGGGGGTCCAATAAATCTCCCAGATGACAGCAATAGTCTGACCTGCCTGTTTCTCCAGCTTCATCTTACACCACTTTCCTACACATCTTTTTTGTTCCAGCCATACCGCATGCTTTCAGTTCCATTAATCTGCTATTCTCTCCATCCCTGGACCTTTGTGTCTGTACCACTGTCCAACATGCCTTCCCCAAAGTCCCTTCTCTGCGTGGTTAAGTCCTACTTGTCTGTATCCGTAATAACAGAGATAATATTAGCACACACTTCAGAGGGTTACGTGAGAATTTTTAAGAGATCATCCATGTTGTGTTCTCAGAACAGTATCCGGCCTGTTATGAGCACTTAATACATTTTAGTTATTACCATTACTCTCTTCTTTCCAGATTCCGTTCAAGTGTTGCCTCTTGTGGGAAAACATTCATGAATCTCTTCCCCCTACGAGTTGCCCATCCTACATACACTCATTGCAAGCTGAACATGTCGCTGTCACAAAAATAACAATAACAACAATAATAAGGACCATAAGGACTAGCATTTATTATCTGCTATGTGCAGACTCTGCTCTAACAATATTTAATCTTACAATATCTAATCTCAGAATAACATTATGAAGTAGCCTTAACTATTATTCCCACTTTAGAAAAGAGCAAACAGACAGATTAGGCTGTTTTCCAAGATCTGACAGCTAATGGACGGCCAAATCAAAACTCCACCCGAGTTCTCTGGTGTGAGAGTCAATGTCTCATATTTTATTACACTGAATTTTATTTGCTATTTTATTGTTACTATTGTTCTTTCTCCCTATTTTATTGTGAGTTCTCTAAGGACAGGGATCTGTTTGTTGTTATTGTTGTTGTTTGCTCAGACCCAGGCCCTGTGCCTGGTACAAAGCACTTGTTCAATAAATGTTTGATAACTTAATATATATCCAAATTCCCACAACACAAAGAGCATAATGAGGACTAGAGAATCTTATCAAAACAAGGCTGGGTGTGGTGGCTCATGCCTGCAATCCCACTGCTTTGGGAGGATGAGCTGGGAGGATCACTTGAGGCCAGGAGTTTGAGGCCAGCCTGGGAAGCATAGTGAGACCCCATCTCTACAAAAAACAATAATAATATAATAATTAGCTGGGTGTGGTGGTGCATGCCAGTAGTCCTAGCTACTCAGAAGGCTGAGGATTTTTTGAGCCCAGGAGTTCAAAGCTACAGTGAGCTATAACTGTGCCATTGCCCCAAGCCTGGGTGGCAGAGCAAGACCATGTCTCTTAAAAAAAAAAAAAAAAAAAGTTGATCCAGGCGCGCCAGTTCCCATTTCCTGCCTACATTTTACCGTTAAGACCAGGCTCTGGATCCTGAGCATTTCTGCCTGACTAAATTTCAGCTGCAAACATAGCCTTATAATCCCCATAAAAAAAAAAAAAAAAAAAAGACACGGTGTGGTCTACCGCTGTGCAAATCAAACAGAGGAAAGTAGCTGGACAAGAGTTGACTCTTCTCTGTAAAAAAAAAAAAAAAAAAAGTCTGTTTAACAAGGAAACCAACCACAGAGTGACTCATGCCTGATGCCTTACCTCTCCTTCCTGCAGACCCACGTCCATCTCCGCCCTGAGCCCCAAACGCCTCTCCCAGGTGTCCGTGCCCCGCCGCACCCGCAGGAGAACGCGCGCCGTCTCCACATTCCGGCAGTTCTCGGGCAGAAGATTCAGACCACGCTAGCGTGCCCTTGCTCATATGCTAATTCCAAGTTGTCCTGTGTTTCATGACTATAGTAGATTCCTTGCCTCCTGGATTAGATTCAAAACAACAAAAGCTTGGTTGCCTCGCCTGGCACAGGAGACCCTCAATAAATACTGGATGAATGGATGGGTGGGTAATGGGTGCTTGGAGAAGAACAAAATGTAGAACTAATTCAATGGAACTCCCCCTTCTGTTCCCACCCTACCCACACACTGCCTTATCATCACCATGCTGCCACAGATCCTGGGACACACATCCATCGGGGTGTTCGTCACTCTGCTGTAACTGCACAGTGTCCTCTAATGTAAATGAAATTGTATCTTAGTCTTCTGTTTCGCAGTAGCCAATATGGAGCCTGGCACATACAGATAGTGAAGAAACTTTACATGAAATCATTCATTCACTCAATAAATATTGAATATTTATAAATATCAAGCTTTGTGCTAGTATAGTGTAAGACCTAAAATTTCAAGTGCTCCCTTGACATCTTTGAGCCTCACGGTCCCTCTAGCCATGAGTTCTCCTGCTCTCACCAGATACGCCTCCCACCCCGCAGGGAAGAGTCCCCACTCCGCTAGCTCCCCATCAGCCAGATCATCCACACCCCACCTGGTGCTCAACCTAATGGGTTTCACCTCCCTGCCAGCCCACAAAATTATTCAAACAAGCCAATCGCATTCTCACATGGGAACCAAGAGTCACCCCACCCACTGGTCACTACAAAGTCTGCTTCCCACACCCCTACCCCACGTGCAGCCCCCCAGGCCCTGCATGGCATGTCCTCCACCCCCAGAGTGAATGTACGTGACCAATAAACTGCTGTCAATCTCATCTGCCCAGTGTCAAGTGTCTTGTGTAGGACTATCTCAGGCTATTTATGGAGGGGAATCCTTCCCTTACCACTGGGGTAAATAAGATGTGATCAGAACAGTTAGGCGCTGGGAATTCAACTGTAATCAAGATAAATTAGACCCCATTTCACTGAAATCTGAGGTTTCTGTTCCAATCAGATACCAATTTACTGGTTCCCTCTCCTGAGATGAACCCTGAGTTCCTAAGAGGGATGCTGCCAACATGGGAAAGGAGAGTGAATAAGCCTCAGAAGAGAGAGGGCTGGGGGAGGGGGCCAGAGAGTGGGGGCAGCTCCAGCCTGGCCGCAGGCACCCAGACAGGGCTATAGGCTCTGAGAAGAGAGTAGTGAGTATGTTCCTGCCCTCAAGGTGACCATGTTCTAAGAAGGGAAAACAAAGCACAAAAACAAATGAATAAATAACATAACATTCCACACTAGGAAGATAAAAGAGGGTGATGCTGTAAAGCAGGGGTTAGCAAACTACAGTCTTTGGGCCAAATCTAGTCCACCACTTGTTTGGGTATAGCTCACAAACTAACATTTTAGGTCATGGGAAAAAAATCAAAAGAAGATTAATATGTTGTGACATGTACAAAATGCAAGTTTCAGTATCCATAAATAAGTAACCATGCTCACTTATTTAGTGAATTGTCTATGACTGCTTTCATCCTACAATGGCTGAATTCAGATGGACCTCGAAGCCATAAACAGTTACTATCTAACTGTGTACAGAACGTCTGCCTACCTCTGTACTGGAGAGTCGCAGGGATTGGGACGGGAGCAAAGGCTGGCAGGGACAGGCTGCTCTGAAGAAGTGACTCTAGTTGAGAGCCGAGTGTCGATAAAGAGGAAGCCAACAGGGAACGTTTTCCAAGCAGAAGCAACAGCAAACACAGAGATGTTAGCACGGAAATGAAGTCAGTGAGCTCGTTCATTCGACAAGTCATTTTGGAGACCAACTCTACGCCAAGACCAGATTGACGTTCCCTGTCCTTGTGGAGCTTAAATTTTAGAGAAAGGGATGAACTATGAATCCCTATTCAATAGAAATAAATAAATGTTTAATTGATTTCAGATGGTATGAAGTGCTGAGAAGAAAAATCAACCAGAAAACAGGTCAGAGAGTGAAAAGGTGGCTACTTCGTATCTATCAGCAAAAGCCCATGAGAGGAGTCAAGTCGCAGTGGAAGCGAGGGGGGAAGTCACACAACGGTCCATCCGGAGAGTGTTCCAGGCAGCAGACGCAAGCACAGAGGCCCAGCGGCAGGAATGCGCTTGGTGTGTTGGGGACCAGCAAGGTCAGGGGACACGTGTGCAAACAGGAAAGGATGCCGTACGAGGTCAGGGAGAGGCAAAGGGCAGATCATGGAGGGTTTTGCACATCATAGTGATGGAATCTGCTTTACACATTTAGAAGACAACTCTGAAAAGTGGTGAAGCGTGGTGGTAGGAGGACAAGAGCCGGCCTAGGGAGATCAGAGAGAAGGCCAGGGACGTCGTGAAGAAAAGACGCCAGGAACCGGGGCAGGGTGGCTGTGGCAGTGATAGAAATGGCTGCATTCTAGATATGCCCTGAAGAGAGAACCAACCAAACTTGCTGAGACGCTGTGCATTAGTTCTCTATTACTGTGTAACAAACTGTCACAAACCTAGCAGCTTAACAACAACATATGCATTCTTTTTTTCAGAGTTTCTGTAGGTCAGGGGTTCAAGCAAGCCTTAGTTGGGCCTCTGCTTACGGTCTCACAAGGCTGCAGTTGAAGCACTAGCCAGGCTGTGCGCCTTTTTGGAGCTCAGTGTCCCCTGCTAAACTCATGTGATTGTTAGTAGAATTCAGTGCCTTGTAGTTGTAGGACCGAGGTCCCTGTTTTCTTGCTGGCTTCAACCAGGAGGCCATTCTCACTCAGTTTACTGAGGTCCTTACAGTACCCTGCCACGTGGCCCTTGGGCCTCTTGAAACAAACAGAGCAGCTGAGTTTCTCAGGCCAGCAGGAGATTGTCTTGCTCCTGTCTGCTAAGTCAGAGATGTGCAATACAAGGTAATCACCGAGGGCCTATCCCATCACTGTTGCCATATTCTGTTGGCTAAAGGCAAGTCAAAGGGTCCTCTGCACTGGGAGTCCTCTTAGAATTCTTCCTACCACAGATTGGTTGTAGGATACAAAAGAATAAAAATTTTAACGATAACTCCTAGGTCTTATGTACTGGAGCATTTGGGTGGAAAATGAGTTCATTTATTGATGTGAAACAGGCCTGAATGTGAGTGGGAGCAGACTTGCTCACCAAGGGAAGGGAAGAGTTGAGCAAACACAAAGTTCAGTTTAGACATACAGTCATGCACCACATAACGATGTTTCGGTTAATGATGGACACCATATGCGACGGTGGCCCCATAAGATTATAATGCCATATTTTTGCTGCATTGTTTCTATGTTTAGATGCACAGATACTTACTATTGTGTTGCAATTGCCTATGCTATTCAGTACAGTAACATGCTATACAGGTTTGTAGCCCAGGAGCAATAGGCCATACCATATAGCCTAGGTGTGGAGTAGGCTAGACCATCTAGGTTTGCATAAGTACACTCTATAATATTCCCACAACGATGAAATCACCTTACTATATGTTTCTCAGAACTTATCCCTGTCCTTAAGTGATGCATGACTGTATTTAGTTCGAGGTGTCTACTACATACCAATAAATATAACATGGCAGCTAGGCTGTTGGATATATAAACCTGGAGCTCAACGAAGGTTTGAACATTTAAACTTGAGGGTGATTAGTAAACACAGATGGCATTTGATACCATGCACCTAAATCGGAGCATACAAAGGAAGGAGGAGTAGATGGAAAAGATGAGTAAGGGCAGATCGCTGACAGGCTGCAATATTTAAAGGTCAGGAAGAAGTGTTTCAAGGGTACCCAGGATTTGTTTTATCAGGTATGGTAAGTCACACAGACATGGGAATGGCTGTCATGAAGGAGGATCTTGTGTACTCACAGATCCCCAGATACAGGAGGCATTAGCAGGTCATGCAGGGTCACCCAGGAAGCATGGAGTGTGTCTGGAGGCAGAGGAACCGGGAAATGCGAGCAAGAGCCCTTCCTGTGGCTTCCACAATGAGGCAGTGAGGCAGGGCAAGCAGGTTTAGGATTTGGCTCGTTTAAATCATTTCGGTAGACTCTGGGGTATAGGGGCTCTAGTTAGTTGTCTGGTACCTAGCCCTGGGTGATTAGGGCAGGGGGATAATGGCCCCAGAGTAAGAGCTTGATAAAGCAAACGCCTGGGAGTATGGGCTCTGTATTGCTGGTTTGCATGTGAAAGGCTGTTTGTTATCTCTAGGGATTGGCTAATCCTGAAAGGAGCAATGCTTCCAGGCTCAGCAAGCCCCCCAGCGCCTCCATGTCACAGCATCAGAATACAGAAAATAAAAAGACATGGTTAATACAGGTTGAATATCCTTTATCTGAAATGCTTAGGACTAGAACTGTTTCAGACTTTGGATTTTTTCAGACTTTAGAATATATGCATTATATCTAAAATGTTCCGATGAGCTTTTCCTCTGAGTGTCATATTGGCATTCGAAAATTTCAGATTTTGGAACATTTCAGATTTTGAATTTTTGTATTTGGGATGCTCAGCCTGTACAAGGAGTCATCAAAGGAGATGGAGAAGAAGTCACCGATGATGTGGGAGGGAAACTGGAAGAGTGTGGTGTTCCAGAAGACTGGAGAAGGAAGTATTTTAAAGAGAAAGGGCACCACCATGCTGCATGCTCTTAATAAGCAAAGTAGGGAGAAAAACATAAAGTAGATTTAGTCAGATGGAGTCACAGATGACCTTAACAAGTGTCATGAGTGGTAGGAAACAGCACCTGTTTAGAATAGGTTGAGGATAGAATAGGACATGTGAAAGTGCAGATAATAAGTATAGACAATGGTTTTAGCAGGTGCTCTTAAAAGTAACAAAGACATGAGGCAGTAATCAGAAGAGGGTGCCAGGGAAAGGGAGGCTTTTAAGATAGATCTTGTTAAGACTAGTTTATGTGCTGATTGGAGTGTTACAGAAAAAGAGGATAACTGGTAGTAGAAACAAGGACAAGGTAAATGAGAATCCCAGTCCTTTAGAAGGCCAAGGCAATGGGATCTTGGACAGAAATGGAGGGAATATTACCTTTGGTGAAGAGACCCATTGTTCCATGCTGATCTGCATCATCACGTAGATACAGATGCAGGTACACAGGACATAATTATGGACCTAACTCTCCTCTGGTTCCTTCTACATTCTCTGTGAAGAGATGAGCTGACCCACTCAGTGAGAATGAGAAAGTGAACCTACCAGGGATGTCTGGTAGGATTGTCAGACAGGATGCAGTGTCCAGTTGAGATCTGTCCTCATCACAAATGTGTGATTACCTCCAATAACTTTCAGGGGCTCAGGTGCAGGTGCAGTGCAGTCGGATATTTATGATTCTAAGTCCTGTGCCCCACACTATGTCTCTGAAGTCCAAAAGAAGTAAAAAAAAGTTGGTCCCTACCTTCATGGAGCTTATTAAGAGCTTGAGAAAGCAAACCTAATGCAATAACTAGAAACACACCTGGAGATGTATAAGATAGAGATTATCATCCAAATCTCTTCACCCATGATTTATTTATTAGTCATCTAATATGAAAATAGTAGTGCAGACAATTAACAAATGGACAGAATCAAAACATTATTTATAATTAACTTGGTGTTTTATACATTTATTCTTTCTGCAATCATTTGTATTATTGAAACTGCATTGGAATGCAACCAAATGTCAAAGAGGAGGCAGGCTAGAAGTGTGGTAGGTAGAAAGCAAAAAGGGAGCCTCTAAATTTTATAGAGAGTCATCTTAAAAATGAACAGACAGCATGTGTTTTATCTCATAGATGAGGGGTCAGCAAACTCTTTCTGTAAAGGGCCAGATAGTAAGTGGCGTAGGCTTGGCAGGCCATGTGGTCTCTGTCGTGACTGTTCACCTCTGCCGTTGCAGTGTGAAAGCAGTCTTAGATAATACATAAATCAGTGAGCATGGATGGCTATGTTCTGATAAAACTTTACTTCAGGACAGAAATTTAAATTTCGTATAATTGTCTCGTGTTATGAAATGTTAGTCTTTTTATTTTTATTCAACAACTTAAAAATGTAAAAAACCATTCTCAGCCTGCACGCCATAAAAAAACTGGTGGCAGATTGGATTGAGCCCATGGACCATAATTTGCCAACCTCTCTCTTAGACCATACATAGCGACTTGGAGCTGGAGGGGAAAATGCGTAGCCAAATGAGAACAAGCGTGTTCAATTCACATCAGCTCAACAATTAAATTACTGAGCACGCGATATGTACACAGGCACTATGCCCAATGATTCTAAGTTATTCAGAGATCAAGTGAATTTACTGAGTAAAAATTGAAAAGACGTTTCCACAAGATCTCCATGTGGCTTATAAAATGATCTCACATTTGCATCAGTTAAGTATATGCTATTAAACTCTCCGACCCATGAAAGTTACCAGCTTCACAATACAGAGCATGTTTCAAAGGCAAAGGAAAATAACCCACAGTGTCTGCTCAGTGCAGTATTTTTAAACATCCATAACTTTGTTATTTCAAAACCAAATTTCTTCAAACAAGGCAAAGCACACATTCCTCACTCAGGGTTATGTACCAGGGATGCCAAGTTTAAAATTTCCAAACAAAGCTGCTTTTGAGTAATTCAAAGACAAAAAAAGCATTTGAAAAATTTCTGAGCTGCTGAAAAAATAGCATTTTTTTTCACCTTTAGATAACTCTGAAATGAGTAAATGGACTTAACATTTACTTTCCAAAATAAATCCATTTGGGGCTGGTACTGAGAAAAGGAACCACAGAAATCCTCCATGGATTCCATTCATTGCTATCGGTGCCTGGGACTTTAGAGAAGAAGGGAAAACCGGCTTGCTAACTCTCAGTTGGCTGCAACCCATTCTCAGTATCACACATTCCCTGCAAAAGTGGGCCGCAAAGAGATACCTGGTAGGATACGGAAATATCGCCACGCTAACATCTGTACTGATGCAATGTCCCCATTAACCTGGAGTGACAAGTCAGGGCCCAAACAAAGTGAAGAGGGCTTCCACACAAGGAGAAGTCAGGGTGAGAAGGTCCAGGAAAGAGTAGGGGCTAGTCTGGGCTGTCAGAGTCCAAGCAGAGTGAGGAGGACACCCACGTAATGGGAGCAGCCTGTGTGGGAGATCAAAGATGAGGAGGCTCCAATCCAGGGAAGGGGATAGCAGTGACAATGGGAGTTAAGTTACACATGGCCGGAGGTCAGGGAGGAGGCTGATGAAGTAAGTAAATATATTGGATATATGAGGACCAACTTTCTCAATGGAGGAGACAGGATTTGTAAATATGGAAAAAGAGAAAACCATAATATATCCTGTGTTTTGTTGTTTGTTTTTTGGTTTTTTTGAGATAGGGCCTTATTCTAATTGCCCAAGCTAGAGTGCAGTGGTATCGTCACAGCCCAATGCAGCCTTAAACTCCTGGGCTCAAGCAATCCTCTTGCCTCCGCCTCCCAAGTAACTAGGACTACAGGCAGGCCCCACAATGCCCCCCCCCAAACAGCACACAAACGCTCTGATCTTCACTTCTAATTACCATTCTCCACTAATAACAATCAGGGCCCCTTGGAGAAATGGCTGGTTCTGTGGTCAGAGCTGGAGAAAGGAAAGTAGGAGATGAGCCTGGAGCCAGAGACGAAGAGGTGTTGAGAGAATGCAAGGCCACAACAAAGAACACAGGAGCCAGATTGGAGGGGTCCCCACTGGCCAAATCTGGGACTATTTGAGCATCAAAGTAAATAACGATAGTAACAAATGATAGCCCTTTAAATAAATAGGAAACATGAATCTGTTCAGATACTAATTACTTAATTAAAAATTTGATGAGGAATGAGTGGTTTACATAGTTTCAAAGTAACTCTCTACCAGCATGTTTATTAATTCCAAAGGGGAAAAGAACTTTACAATGGAAAAGTCTAGCAAACACCACCTTATTCAAGCTGTCAAAAGGGCTATTATCAATAAAGAGTACATTGAAATTGTGTAACACCTGAGAGGGGACAGTAACAAGAACAAGCAGGCTTCCTCCTCCCAAGTACATGGAAGGATTGCGCTTCCCCGCTTTCTTGAAGCTAAGCATGACCCCTGTGGCTTGTTTTGGCCAATAAAATGTGATCAGAAGTAATATAAACCATTTCCAGACAGAAGATTTAAGAACCAGTATGTAATTGGCTACTTCTCTCCCTCTTTTTTTTCCTTCCATTGTTTTATTTCAAAATATTAAGGGGGTACAAAAGTTTTTGTTACTTGGATAGTTTTTGTTACTTGGATAGCTTTATTAATATAATGCTTAAGTCAGGACTGTAAGTGTGCCCAACACCCAAATAATGTTCATTGTACCTATTAGGTTGGTTTTTACCCTTCCCTTCTCCCCCTCCCTGCTTCTTGATTTTCAATGACATTTACTTCTTTTTTTTTTTTTACCTTCTCTCAGTGGAGCACCTGTCAAGATGGAGCCTATGTTGGCCTCGGACCACTGACTACAATGAGAAGAGCCCTCCCACCCCACCCTGTCTGCTTTGGACGTGTAGCATGGCAGAAAAACAGATCTTTGCTGTATTAAGCCACTGTTCTAATGGTACATTGGCTGATGGAGTGGTTTTATTTGCATGTTTGTGTCCTCAATGAAATATAAACTTCATCAAGAATAGGAATGATACAATTTAATTTTTCTCCAAAAATCTGTACTTCCTCCTTCATTGCCCAACAAAATAAATGGCAACACCATCCACCCAATTCTTGAAGTCAGAAACCTGACCATATGTACTTCTGTATCCTTTTAGAACTTTCACCTGTCCATGATCTGACCTTGTCCACGGTACCTTCTCAATACCTCTGGAATGGCTCCATTTATTTCCAGCCTGCTGCACCATCTACATTCTGAACAGCATCTTCTTTCTCGCACTAACCTCTGGACAGTCTCCTTGCATGTAGACTGGCCTGTCCCAACCGTTCCCCACTTTGCTCTCAGAGCTGGAATTTCTAAAATCCAAATTTGATTGTGTCACTCTGAGCCAGGTTTGAGCACTTCAAAGGCTGTCCATGACCTTCAGACTGAAGTCCGAACCCTTAATTATGACATAGCAGGCACATTAGCACCTGGTCCGCTCTAGAGGATAAACTCTCTGAAGACAGAGATCTTTGACTATTTTATCCGCTGTCATGTCTCTGGCTCTAACACAGAGCCTGGTCCATGTGGGCATTCCATAAACCTGGTCCTCGCTTGCCTCCAGCCCCACTCATAGGCTCTCTTCCTCCCACACTCCCATCACACAGACCTCTCCAAGGTGCACTCACATTTCCTCTGTCTTCACCCGTGCCTGGCTTAGCTCATCCTTCAAGCCAGAGCTCAAATGTCACCTCCCCCCAGAGATAGGTCTTCCTTATCCGTCCTATCTAAAGTAGCCCCACCCCACCTGTAGCTCTCTTATCAGGGCCCCCTTTTATATCCTTCTTAGGACATTCCACAATGTATCTATTTATTTATTTGTTTTTATTTATTGCTTATTTATCTTCTTCCTCTAAAGTGTAAACTCCTTGGGGAAGTATCTGTCTTGCTTTTGCCCGACAACATAGTAATCACACAATGGATACATGAAGGGGTCCCCATCTGGTTCCAATACCCTCTTCCTTCATGTCTACGATGGGCTGCACTTTCTAGTCTATTAAGCAATCTGTTTGCAACTTCAGATTTTAGAATTCATGACTGGCTTTCCCCCTCTTACTACCAGTAATTTAATACCAAGCCATCTAGATGTGAATGAGATTTCATTATTAAATATCACTTTCATTTACCTTGAATTTTTTTATTGATACTGACTTTTCCCTTTAACCACACCCTTCTCCCAACACACCAAATAAAGATTTTACTATAAACATCACATACTGTGATTAAATTAAAATGTCACCAACATGAAAAAGAAGCAATGTTTTAATGACCCATGAAATTTTTTGCCAAAATTTTGAAATAGCTGGATCATTTTTGATAAATCCAAAACCAACTTAGAAGGGAGCTGGGAAGCACGCCCGGCCCCTGCCCACTGCTGGGGTGAAGTCTGACATCCTCATGGTCCTCTCCTGGCTCACCCCCACCCTGGCATGTTTGGATTTGACTCTTTCAATCACGAGGAACAGAGATCCACTCTAGTTGCCTCAGGAAATGAAAGTTTATTATAAGAATTTGCATGGTAATAAAGAAAATGGACATGTCAGCCAGGAAGACAGCCTTCAAGTCAATTCAAGACACGGTGAACAACCAGGCCCCATGGGAGAGACTGAAATGGAGACGCCAACTACAGCATTGCTCTGGATCCAAACCAATTCCAAGGATTTCAGGAGGCAGGTTTCTGGATTCTCATTCTGAGGCTCTGCCCTTCACTCCTCTGCCACTCAGCTACTCTTCTGCTTCTCAGCATGTCAGTCTACCTCTCTTCCCACCACAAATAACTTCATTGCTCTCTTCTCTCTTTCTTAGTAGCTTCTGCCCATTCATGGGTTCAGCTTCCTCAAAACCTTACTTTGCTCATGATACTTCATGCCTTGCAGTTGTACATCAGAGTCCACATTCTGTATTTCTTCATCTTTAGCTCCCTGCCATTGCCAAAATTTGTCCTGCTTCCCAATTACACACGCCTAAGAGTAAAACTCTGATGGGGAAGCCCTTTCTGATTGGTCAGAGCACCCCAGTTGCTTAAGCATGGACCGACAGCCTTCACGTCGGTGCTTCCCTGTCTTTACTCACCTGTGCCTGGGAAGACAGACACGCAGCCAGGACCACCCCTGCAGCAAGAGCTGAGATTGGGCAGTTTCCCTGAGAAGGAGCTGTGAACAGGCATGCAGCATGGTTTACATGTTCAGTACTTAGCGCTTAGCACTGATGTCGTTGTTTAATACCTTCGCAAGTGTATTGTGTTATAATTGGCTTCCTTTGTAACCTCATGTGCTTTATTGTCTTCCTCTAAAATCACCATTCTGAGAAGGCTTCCACAGGCTTCACCAGACTGCCAAAAAGGTCCATAGCACAGAAAACGTTAAAATCTCCTGCCCAAGGCTCAGGTCTCCTTGACAGAATGGATTGTGTTTCGTTCTCTACTTAGCCTTTAGGGTCCAGCACAATATCTAGCATGAAATAGGCAGGAAACATTCATGGAAATAAGAAATATTTAAATCCCCACCATCTAAAACAGTGCCTGGTCCATGGAAGACACTCAATGGAAGTTTTTAAATAAATAACTCAACCTCTGAAGCCCCAACTTGCTGGCTCATGGCCTCCTTCCTCAAGTCTCATCTGCATTCCAGCAGACTGAAGCAAGGAATGATTTATCAAATAGGCTGGTACCCTATCAACAACCAATTTTTACAACAATGCAAAATCCTCAATCACTCATAAATTACTTCAAGATAAACACCAGGCCTTGAAGCAGAGCACTGCCAGATTAATGAACAGCTCCAGAATCAAACGAGCAGTTTCTAATGTCAGGAGGGCCTCCTCAACGGGGAATTCTCCAGGACTGGGGATGGGCCCGTTACTTAGCCATCATGTTCCAGGTCCTGCACAGCACAAATTTGCAAGCCAGCTGGTGAGGGTTAGTGAAGCAGTCTGAGGACTTGGACAGATTGCTTTATGTGCAGAGCTAACTGACTCTTCTGGAGACTGCAGCTGTGAGCTTGATTTCCTTAGCCCCAGAGCCTAACCAGCTGAGTTAATCAATTTGACTACCTGAATAGATTCAGAGCCTCCCAGGGAAGGAGCATAGGACAGAAGAGGTACACAGGAAGTCATGGCGACACAGAACTCAGCAGCAAGAGAATTCTTGAATAACATCCTTGATACTTCACTTCCTGCTCACAAGAATGGCCAAGGGCTTCAAAGTCACCACCTCCTTCCTTACTCCACCCAAGCCCTGACCCTTGACTCTGTGACAGCAAAGAGCTATGAAGGGCCTGTCCTCAAGTGTCTTTCAAGATTGCTGGCAGTGACACCAAGAAGAACTAATCCAGATTTTTGGCTACAATATATTTTGAGTTTTCTTTTGCCAGCTTTATATGAGCTTTGCTTTTGATCCACCCAGAAGAATATAGGAAGACCAGGGTTGACATCCTTCTCTCCCCAGGAAAGCCCTTCCTGACGGGCTGCAGGGACTGTCCAGGGCTGTGATGTGCTCCAAGAGAAGGAGTTAGCATGCAGTAGAAACAGCACTAGGCATTTCACATCTGTTATTTAATTCAGAGGGATGCATGTTTGAAAATAATCTAAAGCACCTTCCCTCTAACCTGTTTTCAGAATTAGTTTTTAAAAGTTAATAACTACTACCAAGCACCATGCTCAGTACATAAGTACTCCACACATATGTGTTGGGTGCATTTGTGAGTGAAAAGAAAGAGTAAACTAATAGAATAATACATCTGCTACCTTACTGTTACTAGGGATTGATGTATCAGGCTAACCCATTATCACCTTTGTCATGCAGGAAAAAATGGTTAATGGCATACTGTAATTTTAGGGGGTTCTTTTTTGATGTATTTGTGCCAGGAATATACTTAATACAAGCCAGGAATGATGGCTCATGCTTGTAATTCTAGCACATTGGGAGGCCGAGGCGGGAGGATCTCTTGAGGTTAGGAGTTCAAGACCAGCCTGAGCAAGAGAGAGATCCTATCTCTACAAAAAAACAAAAAATTATCTGGGTGTGGTGGCTCGTGCCTGTAGTACTAGCTACTCAGGACGCTGAGGCAGGAGGATCACTTGAGTCCAGGACTTTGAGGTTGCTGTGAGCTATGATGACCCCACTGCACTCTAGCCTGGGCAACAGAGTGACACCTTGTCTCTCAAAAAATAAAAAAAAAGGAACACAGTTGATACTACTGGAAACACAATAAATTTTGAAGTTGACGGGAGTGGATGAGAGTTCTGGGAACCTTGCCAGCAGTGAGATGTCATCACACGCAGTGACAATTGGGCACTAGGCAGGATGACCACATTTCCCAATCTGCCCAGAACTTCCCTAGTGTATTCCTTCTGTTCCTCTCATTCTCAAAAGTGTCTCAGTTTGCATGTTCGTGGGTCAGAAAACTCAGTAGTGTTAAGATGTCAATTTTCACCAAATCGATCTACAGAATCAACAAAATGTCAGTCAAAATCCCAGCAGATTTTTTGTTAGAAACTATCAAACTAACTCCAAAATTCATATGGCAACATGAAGAACCAAGAAGAGCCAAAACAACTTTGAAAAAGAAGAATGAAATTGGAGGACTGACATTATTTTGGTTCAAGACTTATTATAAACCTACAGTAATCAGCAAAGTGTATTATTGACATAAACACAAAACAAAAAAATCAGTGGAACAGAATGGAAAGGGCAGGAGCAGACCCACACATATGTGGACAACTTATTTTTGACAAAAGAGCAAAAGCCATCTAGTACAGAAAGAATAGTCTTTTCAACAAATGGCGCTGGAACAGTTGGATGTTCATATGCCAAAAAAATGAACTTTGATCCACACCTTGCACCAAACCATACACAAAAATTTACTCCAGT
Source organism: Lepilemur ruficaudatus (assembly GCA_963574885.1). NCBI lineage: Eukaryota > Metazoa > Chordata > Mammalia > Primates > Lepilemuridae > Lepilemur > Lepilemur ruficaudatus. Next base: position 28,915 of record CAUYRT010103747.1, read on the forward strand.
GAATGGATGGGAGACTTAAGGGTAAACCCAAAACTATCAACCTTGTAGGAGAAAACTTGATTTTGGATTAATCGTAAAAGAACAAATTGATAAATCAGATTTCATCAAAATTATAAAATTTTGCTCATGAAATACCCGCTAAAGAATGAAAAGATAAGGCACAGACTAGGAAAAATATGTACAAAACATATATCTGATGAATGATTTGTTATCTAGGGCTTATAAAGAACTCTCAAAACACAAGAAAACAAAGTATTTTTTTTAATGGGCAAAGATTTGAAGAGACACTTTATCTAAGAAGAGAAAAGATGCTCATCATTGTTAGTCAAGATCAAAAAACTAAAACCACAATGAGATACTACTACACACCTATTAGAATGCCTGAAATTAAAAATACTGACCATAGCAAGTGTTAAAGAAGATGTGGAGAAACTAGAACTCTCATACATACACTGTTGGTGGGAATGTAAAATGATACAACTACTTTGGAAAATAATTTAGAAGTGTTTTAAAACATTAAATATATATTGCCCAAATGATCCAGCCATTCTACTCCTGGGCACTTACTCCAAAGAAATGAAAGCATAAATTCACACAAAGAATTATACATGAATTCAAAGAGCAACTTTATTTATAATAGCCGAAAAAATTGGAAACCAAGCAAATGTCCATCAGCAGGTGAATGGATGAACAAGCTGTGGTATATCCATACAATGGACTACTATTGAGCAATGAAAAGGAATAAACTATTGATACAACACAGAATGAATTTCAAAATAATAATGCATAGTGAAAGGAGTCACACCAGAAACTCAAACCTGCTGCATGATTTCATTTATATAAAACTCTAGAAAATGCAACTAATTTAAGTGGCAGAAAGAAGATTAATGATTGCTTGCAGTGTGGGGCAGAGGGCAGGGGCCAGGAAGGGGTTGAACGAGGGGTTACAAAGGGACATGCAAAAACTTTTGTGGGTAATATATAGATACACTCTCTTAACTGTGGTGATGGTTTCATGATTTCAAAAGTGTATACACATATCAAAACTTTTAAATTGTACATGTTAAATATGTACAGTTTATTTCAGTTTATTGTATGTCAATTACACCTTAATGCAATTGCTAAAAAATTTTTTAAGTAACTTGCCACAGATCTCACAGTAGTAAGTGGTAGAAGCTGGGATTTGAACCCAGGATATCTGGCTCCAGAGTTTGTGGTTTCAGCAATCTAAGCAACTAATCAGAGTGACTAAGTACTTGAGAAAATACAGTACCACTGTTACTGTTGTTGTTATTATTCAGTTTCAAGCCTTTCCTTCCAGATACAGACACTGGACCCAGAGAAGGGAAAGGACTTGTCAAGGTTCCCCCATGAGTGAACAGCAAACCTGGGACCACCCTGCATCTTCTGACTCCAAAGTCCCAGCCCCACCCTCTCTGCCGTGGAGCCCCTTGCAAGAATGAATACGGAACATGAGCGGTGCAGTAAGAAAGCACCCAGATCTTAACTTGAAATCCGGGCACCGCCACTTACTTTAGAGCATGGGTATGACTTTTTAGTTTTCTCATTGGTATATTGGAGAGTAATTTTTAAAAGTGCCCTGGTTTGGGTGATAATTATAAAGTCACTTTACCATTACAGGACCCTGGGGCATAGGGAATCGCCACAAAGGAATAAAGGACACTACAAGGAGAGGTAAAGAACAGTCAATGACAAGCATTACCCCTTCAGAACCTTGCCTGGACTCTGAGCCCGATATTGCAGTTATAAGGAGGCACAGCTGCTTGTCAACTTGTCCAAATACCCTTCTGGAATCCCACCAAGAAATGCTTAGAAATACAATGCTCGAATTGCCCCAGGTTCCACATTGATGGCCAGGAAGTGCCTACTACAGAAAGTGGGGATTCCTTTCCCAATTTCAGGTAGCTAATACTTTCACAACAGGACCAGGCTTCATGCGTTTAAGTACATGGTATAGGAGAAGGTCTTTCTGGCATCTCAAGTATTTTCTTTCCCCTCATTTGTATTCCTTCACTTCCTTCACTCCAGTAGCTGTACAAAGTGGTCTCCCAAATCCTTTGTATAAATGTTCTCTCTCTCTCTTTATCTCTCCATGTCTCTCTCTGTCTCTCTCTGTCTCTGTCTCTGTCTCTCTCTCTCTCATACACACACACACAAAATGAGAATTATTTATGCAACCTTCTCTTTTAGTTTCCCCCAGACACAGACCCAAAAACACAGATTCGAGTACAAATAATTAATTTTAGAGAGAATCCCAAGAAACACTGTCAGGGAAGTAGGGAAATGAGACAGGGAAGGGGAGATAGCCAATAACAGGTTTGTTATCAAGGAAGGACCATTGAAGTTTAATCCAACTGACATCTCAGAGCCAATGTAGAAAATGCACCTCAGAGCCATCTCGCCCAAGTAGTGAACGATCTGGGGTATTTATACACCAACTGCCATCCGTCATTGGTTGAGTCAATGGTGCCTTTGACAAGCTTAGTCCAGTTACGAGCCAGAAATTTAAGCAGTGTAAACTCCTCAATGGCTGCTATATGACTTATCAAACTTTGCATCCCAGCCTGACGTAGGGTGGTTCCCAGCCATTGAGAGCCTCCTATGCTGGAGCCAAGGCAGCCTCTGGTGTCCCAAGATAGACTTCAGACAAAAAAAAAAAAAAAAAGGCATGCAAACGTTGGCATTTGGAAAGTGGCCAGCATGCACTGAAGTGGTAAGAGTGAGGGTGGGACCCCAACAGTTAATTTCTCAGGGTACTACAGCACTGTTTAGCAAGCACTGACTAACATATTTAGTGTGGCATGTTCCCCAAAGACCCATGGGCTCGCCCGTATTTCCCAGCCTTGTAACCAAAGGAATGCAAACAGAAGTAACATGGATCATTTCCAGGTCAAAGCATTTGTGAGTCAATATGCAACTTTGCCATCCTCTTTTCCTATCACACAGCAACTCGAAAGCTCCATGTTCCAGATTATGCACTCTATCCAGGATACCATCAGACTGGGTCCTTCAGTTGCCACTGGGAAAGGAGATGACCTGAAAAGTGCAGGACCCACAGCTGACTTTGTGCAAAAGAGAAACAAACGTACATATGCTCGGACACTGAGATTTCCAGGGTTGTTACTGCAGCCAATCTTAACCTAACCTGACTCATACAGTTAAGATGTTTTGTCCTGATTTTAATTTTATGTATTCATTCAATGAATAATTATTGAAAGCCTACTATGCCCAAGACAATATTCCTGATGCTGAGCGTGCAGCAGTGAACAAAAGGACAAAAAGTTTCTGTCTGTATAGGACATAATACATACTAGTGGGAAGTCACTCTTGCTGTAAAGCGAAAGGTTTGTTTCTCCTCATCGTGGTCATAAGAGGCACAATGGGAAATAAGCAGCCCAGAGGGGAACATGTTCTGGCATTTTGACAGCAGGAAGACAGTCAGTTGGCATCTGCAAGACAAAGTGGTTAGAGAAAAGGAAGGAAAAATATCAAGGCAAACTTCGCTTTGTACATCATTTCAACATTTGGTGAGTACCCATCATGGGCCAGGGTCTATGTGAGATGCCGGGGAGTGGACAGTCAGTAAGAATAATGCTGTGTCTACCCCACTGCTGGGTATCTACCCAAAGGAAAAGAAGTCATTATATCAAAAAGACACCAGCACTTTCATGTTTATCTCAGCACAATTCACAATTGCAAAGACATGGAATCAACCTCAGTACCTAGCAACTGATGAGTAGGTAAATAAAATACACACACACACACACACACACGCACACTCCATGGAATACTACTCAGCCATAAAAAAGAATGAAATAATAGCCTTTGCAGCAACTTGGATGGAATTAGAGACAATTATCCTAAGTGAAGTAACTTAGGAACAGAAAAATAAATGCCGCATGTTCTCACTTAAAAGTAGGGGCTAAGCTACGGGTACGTGTGTTGACACAGAGTGGTACAAAGGACACTGCAGACTCAGAAGGGGGAAGGGATAAAATTTACCTATTGGGTACCATGCACACTATTCAGACGTTGGGTACACTAACAGCCCAGACTTCACCGCTATACAATACATCCATGTCACAAAAAAGCCACCTGTACCCCCCAAATCTATTGAAATTAAAAAGAAGAAGAAAACTATGTTTGACAGACTGAGTCGGGCGAGGGGTGGAGAAATGTAAGCCAAGTGTAAATTCCTTGATGGCTGCTCTGTGTCTTACTAAACTTTGAATCTCAGATTGACACAAGGTAGATGCCCAATAAGTGTTTATGGAATATACTAAGAACTGCACTGCATTGTTCCCCTCAATCTAAGAAGAAAAGCTACGTTAAAAAGGAACAAATCATTGGAAGAATGGGCTCCACATGTACTTGCCATCAAGTTGGTACTGACTGATTAACACTACCGTGCTCAAATGGTGGTGGTGTTCACTAGGGATTCGGGGGTTGGGGGGTAGACCCACATCTGAGGGATGTGGTGAGCATCGTGGAGGGGAGGGGCATGTTTGAAACGTAGTTGGGGAAGGGAATTAGGGGTCTCAATAGGGGGAAGGAAATGTTCTAAAACTGATTTGTGTGAATAGCTGTACAACTTGGTAAATTTACTAATAATCATTTAGTTGTACACTTAAAATAAAGTAATTGCATGGCATGTAAATTATACTTCAATAAAGTTGGTAAAAAAAAAAAAAAAAGGAACAAATCAGCCAATACCCCCACATGCCCTCCCCCTTGGCCTTTGCATATTGGTGCCAAGGCAAGACCAGGCCTACGACTTCCTATATCCTCCTAGAGTGCATGGCACAGGGCTCTGCAAAGAGCAGACCAGCTGAAAGATCACACTCTGGGGCACACAAAGGCCTCATGGCTGTTCAGAGCTTAACTTGAACCAGCAAGCTGGGTAGAACAGTAGAATGTTAGCTCCAGAGACCAACATTCAGTCAACAACCTCTCATGTGAAGTGTGCCCAGGCTACATGCCAAGGAAGCATGAGCATCTTATAAGCTTTAATACCTCCAGCACTGCTCCTGTTTTAAGGAGACATGAAGGCACTATATCACTATATACATCCAGAAAATAAGTCAAATCGGTGCATCTGTTAAGTCCTGGGGCCTCTTGTTGCCAAAATCTCACCTCCAGGGCTGTTCTCAGCCATCCAGATCCCTCCATCCTGGGGGGATTCTCTTGGTTTCTGTAACAAGTGAGCAGATCCTGGGGAAACTCCTTGGCAGATTCTGCTATGGGGCAACTAACAAACTAAATCAAACTGACAAACCATTTAACAACACAACTCAGGGCAAGGTTGTTCTTTCCCTGAAAACAGGACACCCTCGGCCCCTTACCATTTCTAGGTAATAATGAGAGGTTCAGAGCATCTCTGACCTGACAGTTGCCCATCCTGGGGTCTGCGGAGTGGGTAGAGTGCGAATCCCCCCCAACTGGATCCTGCCTCTTCACTCGACTGGTCTGCAGTGTGTCCCCTCCCGCCCATCCCTCACTCACTGCCTGCCTCATTATGACTGATCAACCGCCACTGTACTAATCCTATTTAAGACAGAGAGTACCTGAAATGAGTGCTGCAAGTTACCAGCCCCTTTAATCTTTGGGTAAATTCCTCTTACTCAGCTAACTGCTTTGTCTGGCCAGCAAAGAGCCCTGTGAAATCTAATCCAAGGCACCACCAAGTTTAGTAATCTCTTTCTGTTAGATGTACAGCCCGCCCCATACCTTACCCCAACAGTTGGAAACCATATCGACTGACCTCCGATAAGCATCAGAAACCAGTTGCTTCTCACCACTAATCATCTATTTTTGGAACTAACTGCAAAGGGAACATATGCTCAGTCATGACTCTGACTCTTTAAAACAACGGTTGATCTTTCATCTTCCCCTATTGTTTCATCTCTTTCTTGCTCACCCCCCTGCCCTGCCCCCATTGCTATAGCCATGAAAAACATCTTTTAAAATCTGGATTGTTTTTTTTTTCTTGCTTCATCCCTTCCCCAGGCCAAGTCCTCAGCTCGGTAGAACAGCAAACCACATCTTACCTATGTGTAATGCAGGAGAAATGTTTTCCTTTTGATATTAAAAAGTTCTCCCACCAACTAGGTATACATTGACCACACCACAGAGCTGGCATGCTATTGCAGAGCACGGGGAAGCAGAAATCCAGAGTTTTTTCAGAGTCATGTCAAAAGGGACCTCACGCTTTGGCCCCGACTCTAGGGAAGAAACGAAAACACTGTGTACATACGTCAAAATGCCAACTGCAATTGCATGCACCGATTGCTACAGTGTAGGAGGATTTGAGTGAACAACGGGATCTTCTTTACAAAAAGCTTGTGGGACTCCCTCTCCTCCTCCAAGACAGGCTCCAGGTTGAGATCAAACACAGAGTTCTTGGAGGTTGCAGCAACAACAGGTCAACTTTTAAACAGTGGCGTCAACAAGGCATCAATGCGGTCCTGTGCTTTGGGGACTGCTGAACAAAAGGCAGAGTGCCAGACTGTCCCACAAGGATCAATCCGCCAAGTACACATCTTTCTCATGTTCTTGGGGGTGTGACATTCTCAACCAGAACTGTAAAACAGAAAGGCGGGACCCAGGAAAATTTAAATGAGTATTTCCAGGGCATCCGTGTTTCAATATGCAATGGTCTGAGATGAAGTTGCAACATTCAGAAATGCATCATTGAGCTAGTGCAGTCTGTTCTAAGGCTTCACAGAGGGAAGGTGGCATGCTGGTTCCATTCTGTGTTTGAATTTGTTTAGTGATAATAGGAGAGTCATTTCAACTCTCTTCCTCCATTTCCTCATCCCCTAGAAAAGAGACAATTTTAATTCTTCAATATAGCATCCAAGAGGACTAAGAAATAATAAGGTCCCCATGTGAAAAGTCCCCCATTGTGCCCATAGGAGTCTCATTGATTATGAATAAAAACACCCCAAGGCTTCCATTTGTCCCCAGATTCTGAGTCTGTGGTTACTTTTGTCCATGGCATCCAAGGGCAAGTTAATTTTATTAAGAACATTTTTAGAAAGCTAGAATGTCAGAAGTTGACACCACTCTCTTTCCAGTCCTCTATTCTTGGTAACATCATTAAATATCGGCTGGCCCCAAAGGCAAGTTGCACCTTTTTTTAATCTAACAGCCATTCTGTGGATAGCATTTGTTTTCCATTGCTGCCAAGGAGACAATCTGGCTCTCATTTCCTTTGAAGAAGAGCCCGTTATGATGAGTCAGGTCTACACTGGGAATAATTAGGTCAAATAAATGAGCCCTTCCAGCTGCCTGTGGCATCACTCAACACCCCCCTGTTGCAGATGAAGGGGAAAACACTGAAGCAAAAGCAGAGTTTATCTGTTGCCAGTTACCCCTTCCTCTTGCCCAAGGGATGTTATCGAAATATATGCAAGGTAATTAAGGCTCCTCTCTTTGCATCTGGAAAAGTGAAAACTGATCCATAAAATCCTATGGAGATCTCACTGCATTTTCACCCTACAAGAGAAAGCCCCTGTCCCAGGAGGAAATACAAACCAGCTGGCAGGCTCGGGACAGCCTTCTGCTTTGTGTCACATTTGCCCTCGTAGTCTTCCAGCCACCTTATCCTGAGCTGTCATGTCCACTGGCAGGAGAAAAAGGAATTCAATGATGTTGGGAGTCATGCGCCTGCTCTTGTTAGTATTCCACTCAGCTGGTATCTGCAGCTCGTCCCTCAGGCAAGCATGTGCCCTGGCCACCGCCACGACTCAGAGATTCTCAGGTAGTTTCCCTGTGTGTTCGACATCTCACACACACAGCAGGAGACTGATCAGGCCAAATTAGAAATGCCAAACAGCTTTAAAGATCTCCCTTGCGCAGAGCTGGGTGACAGGAAGTGGAAATTGGAGAGAAAAAGGCACATAGAGAATAAGTTAGCCTTGCATCCAAGAGTCTCATTACTCAGAGAAAGGAAAAGAATCTTCAGTTTTGCTTCTCTCTCTTTATCTTTCTCTCTCTCTTCTTTCTCTGTCTGTCTCTCTCTCTCAACTTTATTAAACCATTTGATGACTGCTGTAATGTGGGAGCTCCCACAAGTTGCTAATCAAATCCCACCAACATGGAATTTCTTACCTAATATTGACATGGGTCACTGACCTCCTCCAAGGGGCCAATGGTGCATCTCACCCCATATCGGGCTGACCAGATCATGTGCCCTTCCCAAGAACACATTGTCTTAAAGATCCCATCACCTTGAGAGGCTGCTTGGTGAATATGATGTGCATCGCCCCAGTGATGGATGCACTGACAGACCACCACAGTGCACTATGTCAGTGTAGCGAAACTGCCCCTGTACCCCTGGAATATATAAAAATAAAAATAAGAGACCCTAGCACTTAACTTTTTAAATCTAAATTGCCATTTGAAGCCTCTTGTGCAAGTGAATTGTCTTGAGTTGGAGTTGCTTTGCTTCCCCAAGGAGTTTTATTATTTGGGGTTATTCTAGCTCCACAGGAAATGAGAAAATCAATATCTACACTCTTATCTTTAAAAAAAAATTAGAGGCATTTGGCCTATATTGAAATAGTAAGTAGGAAGGAAAACACTGTTTATGAATCCTTTCTTCCTTCCAAGCTGCCTATCCTATAGTGATTGCCACATCTCATACCTTCCAGGAGGTAAGTGATACCTGAGCAGAACCTCAGGAAGGAGGGAATAGCTGTGAGCCTCACAAATGAGCACAGAGCCAGGCATGGTGGTGGTGAGGTAGAAAGATCACTGGAGCCCAGGAGTTCAAGGCTGCAGTGAAACAAAATTTATCACAAAATAGTGTTCATTCCATCATTGGATAATTATTGAGTGACTGCTAAATCCAAGGTACTTTTCTGTCCCTGTTCCACCCCCACATGTGAACATCAGCCCTGCTGTCCCTCAACTGTACCACAAACCCTGAATTGAGGAGGCCTCTCCTCCTCTGACACCAGGTAACTCGTGGTTACGGGGGTAAGGAAGGCTTTCCTTGGGAGACTTGGTTTAAACTGGCAGCGCTGGCTGTCTATCCACAGATTCCCCCACCCTACCTTCCTCTGATATGAAATCTTTCAGGTGTAGGTTGGGGAGCCCTAACTCTACATTGCCTGTGGATTAAACCAGGAAAGAGAACATCATAACCCTAAATGAAGAGCAATTAAATTTGTTTTTAAATCTCATTGCAGCCTTTAAACAATTTCGTTCATTTGTCTTTCCCTAAACTAACTTCCTTTCCTGGGATGTTGTCAGCAAGGCTCACTACTGAGAAATGCTGGCATCGTCCACATTATGAGCTTGTGACTCCAGCACCTCTGTTTCCATGAGCAAACCTCAGCTGTCCCAAAGTGAAGCCATATTTCACCTCTCCTAAGAGGCCTGGTCCAAGCCACACTGCAAACTTCAGATGGATGGGGAGATGTGGGGGAGAAAGGAAGACCCCCTCACTGCAGCAGAGGGGTAGCCTCAGGTCCTCTGCCACCCTGAGGAAGTGCATGGTTAGATTTATTCTGACGTACCCTAACCAAAGGTGTAGCATGGCTCACGTGCACAGTGAGCTCAGTACGTGCTCTGGGTAGACGCTGGAAATGAGAATGGATGTGCTCACACGTGCAGCCACTAAAGCCTGGGCTGTGCTCAGTGACGCAAGCAGAGGGGAACCAAGATCTAGCAAGACCCATTAATTCCTGTGATGATTGTCCTAGCTTCTTGGGCTGGATTGAATTCACAGCAGGGTGGCCTCATGGCCCCTGCTGTTATAATCAAGGTGGGGACCAGAAAAAGTTGTAATTGCTCGTAAAACAAATGGAATAAAACTTTAAACTACTATTTCCTACCTCCCCCACCTCCAGTCCCACCCCATCCATGGCTTTCATCTGTGATGGGAAGGATATTAAGATCTTGGGTGTATCAACAGTCCAGAGAACAAGAAGCAAAATCCTGTGATGTGAAATATTCCACTGCAAGAAAAGCAACTGGAGAGGTGATTAAATCCACTGCAGCTGCTTTACCTTCTTCCTTTTTTTTTTTTTTTTTCCTCTCTCTCTCCTAGAATTCCCCTAGTAAAAGGTAAAAGAGATGACGGATTTGGAGTGCATGTTTTTGTTGGAATTGGAAGGAGCTTTATCAAAAGGAGCTCTTCAGAGTGAACCCCCTATTCACCTGAAGTGGGATGAGGTCTGGGCCCCCCATCATGTGGCCCCAGGTTGGGGTGGGGGGTAGGTACCACTCATAAGCTCTCAGCAAGTCCCCTGTTTGTGGACACTGAAGCTCCCTTGCTTGACAAGCAATGAATAAGTTTCTTTTATGGGATAAGAATAGGTGACCTTTTCCCCCTGAATTCCCATCCTAGGGCCAGGGAAGAGAGCCCAGGATCCCTTCTCTTGGCCTTCACACCGTGGGAAAGAGTACCTTAGAGTTAAAAGCTTGATAAATGCCCTCGAACAGCTTTGAAAATCACTCAGCGTGAGCACGGGCCCCACAAACAAATGTCCAAGTTGTATCAGGAGGAGAATGCCTCTCGGGTCTCTGACCCAGACACAGACCCAGAGGTGATTCTCTTTGTAAATAGATTCATGCCGCTTGTCTCGTTGCTGAAAACAGTTTCAAAAGAATTATTTGGTGAAGTCAGTTTCCTAGGAGAATCCATCACATTTCCCCAGAGATATTTCCAGCCTTGCAAACCATTAGATAAACTTAAAGACCAAATTAGTCCTCATGGCCATCCACCCCCACCTCATCTCCTGTTCGCTCTCAGTGGATTGGGAGCCAAGCTTTCAAATCAGAGCCCTCCAACCAAGAGCCTGGGTGTGTAACTCAAAAGAACAATCAGCTTACCACTGTGTTTTTCAATTTCTCACATCTGGTATCTGCTGCCTTGTGAATGGGGTGCCCACCAGCAGGAAGGGTGAGAGTTAGGGTAAACCCTGAAAAGGAAGAGGGGAGGGGAGAATAGCAGAACCAGAACCATCCCAGGAGGTAAGTGTCAAGGATTTGAAACCCCTCAAATCGCAGTTTCTGCTCTGCCTTGATTTTGTCCACCTCTCTTTTTTTTACATAACTGCTACCCTAGAAACTGTGAGCTGTGCCTAGCCTCTAACCAGCCAACTCCAGGTAACTTTAAAAAAGAGTCTGTTCCCCACCAGAATCACAACAAAAATCTTTTAAAAAAGACTATTCTTAGAGAACTTTTAGGCTCACAGCAAAATTAAGAGGAAGGCACAAAGTGTTCCCATACACTCACCCCACCCCTGCTCCCATCCATGCACACCTCCCCCATTATCAACATTTCCCACCAGAGTGGGACATTGGTTACAGCTGACGAACCCACGCTGATGCATCATCACCACACCACGGTCACCACACCACGCATTAGGGGTCACTCTTGGTAGTACACATTCTGCAGATTTGGGCAAACTTATGATAACACACATCCACCATGATAGTATTGTACAGAGAATTTTCACTGAACGACACCTATTTTGATTCAGTTGGCATCCAATAAACTGAATTAGGCATTGTAACAGCACAGTTTAGTGGGGGAAGCACAGATTCTTGGGTCAGGTATGCCAAAATTCATATTTTGTCTCTACCACTTGCATCAGTGTGGCTAAGACAGGTTACTCCCTGAGAATCTAAGTATAAGAATGATTATATGTATATTACTCAATCAGGAATAAAATAGAAAAAATGAGAGAACAAAAGGTAATGCCCTTGGTACGACATCATAAAAAAATAACAGCTAGTTCCCTTCGTACTTAATGTGTATACAGCCACAACTGAGATCCCATTGCTAACTGGTTCTGGCATTGTGACTTGTCTTGGTTTTCTTATTTATAGTAAGTGGCAAATGCTGTCAATAGCTGCCCAGTTACCCATAATAGTTATAATATTTAAGCACCAAACACCAAAACAATAGTATGTCAAATTATAAAGACAAGTATCTCACACAAAATGGGAAAAATGAAAGAATGGAAAGAAATGAGAAGTAAATTCACAATTTTTGCGGTGCACTCCCTGAGAAAAAGGAGTTTTACATCAGTTTAGGTCATTTTAATATAGATGTATAGCACTATGGAAGCACATTTTATTGAATTATAGAATTTCGGGACCATTAAGTCCACATCTTTATCCGATCCCTGAATACCATTTAAAATGCTTTTTACTTTTAATTTACTCTTTAAAGAAATTTTTTAAAAGGCTATTTGAGGAATCCCTGAGGTAAGTAAAATGGTCATGACCCAAGAATAAGAGGTCAGAAGTGATAAGGCGAGGTTAACGTAAGAGAATCCTTTCCATTTATATGCACTAAGCTGTAACTGGATTTATCACCCTATAAATAGCCCTTCAAAAGAGATGGGTTAGAAGAAACTTACAAATCTAAATCTAGTGATTGATCACTAGTATGCCAAGGAAATTGGGGAGTGATGCCATAATAAAAGACAAAGTTCAATCAGTTTCTCTGGTCCAGTACTTCTCAAAGTGTGGTCCACAGCCCAACCGTACCTAAACCCTCTAGGGAGGGTAAGGTGATGGTGGTGGATTTTGAAAATGCAGACTCTTGGACTCCATCCCAGAACTTCTGAATAGAATCTTTGAAGATGGTCCTGAAGTTAGCACTTTTTCACAAAAATGTGCATTTTTAATTAATTCTGAATGTGAAATCAGACATGTACTGTGAAGGTGAAAAGACAAAGCATTATACTCATCATTGAAGAAAAGCAAAATAGATAGTGTACTAATGGAAAGAAAAAGGAGAAACAAAAAAGTCGGTCATCTTCTTCATGGGCTGATGTGTCATAATGTATCATTTAGAAAACACCCATGTGACTCACTCACAACTCAACTGCATCTAGGAGAATCTCACTCTAAATATTACCCCATTCTTATAAAATGATTCCAAAAGTTTAGCAGAAATTAAAATAGAAGGGTGGAAGCAAGGAATACTCATTTGCCTTAATGTATTACTTTAACAATCAATATTATATTTTTCTTAAGACTTGATGGCCTTTTCCCTGTAGTCAATATAGTAAAGAAAAGGGGGAAAAAGGCTTTGATGGTCTTTAGAGAAACAAAAGCCTAGTGGAAAAACAATATTGTTTTGTCAAGTATAAATGCATCTTTCTAAAAAACCAATTAAGTTGCATTCAGCCACTTAAAGCTAAATTCTTCAGAAAAGATTTCCAAAAGATAATAGCAGGTCATGATTTAACATAAAATATTTTTCTTAAATTTCCAGAAAGAAGAATCAGCACCCTCTTCCAGTTCATTGAGAGATGTGGAAAGTCTGACTAATATTTTCTTACCAAAGAGTGAGTTCCTCCTATTTCATTCTAACTAGAGCTCCCAAGAAGCTAACTTTCAAACTTCGTCACAAGTTAAAATATTTTTAAATAAAAGGAGTAAATACATGATAAAGAGAAATCCAAATTCAGATCACCCATAAAATGGAATTTGTAATTTCATCTTGGTCATTAGATCATGTAATCTAATACTTATCAACAGTCTCTTTTCATTTTTCTTATTATTACACCATCATGTAAAGCCTGAACCACATACTATCTACCTAAACCCAGACTGAGGAGATCATTCACCTAAAATAATGAGATGAAAGTTGAAATATAGGGAGTGTTACAAAATTCTAAGAAACTGGAGTTAATATCTGCCCGGAGTAATAAGGAAAGATTTCATGAAAACGATATTCAAAAAGAGTCCTGATAAAAAGTATGGATTTTAATAAGCAGAGATGATCAAAAAAGGATATAACAAAAAGAGAGAACATAAATAAAAACATGAAGGTCAAGAATGAAGAACATAATCAGAGAAAGACATGTCTCTCTGTCCACTCTCCCTCCACCTATTTCCTCATTCCCCTTACCTATTTGCCTCCTTCAATACCTCTCCAATCTTTGCTTTATATTCAATTCTCTTCACTATTAATCTAATTAATACTCTCAGTCCTTTTTCCACCTATTGTGACAATCTTCAAAATGATCTCTTCCACCCATTTTCTCATGTTTGGATTGATCTAGTTATTGCTTAGATTAACAGCTAAAAATCAGAATTAGATCGCCCAGTGCCTACTGAATAAAGCCCTAAATCATTGCTCTAATATTGAATGTCCCAATCTGCCATTCTAGTTTTGGGTTTCCTAATGTCCTTTAATGCAGATACACGGAGGTCATAGAATAAGCAAAGAAGTCAGGTAACAAAAAGACTGAGAAACAATTAAAAAGCCGTGAATGCTTAAAGTGTGTGTGGTTCCTGAGGATGTTTCAATGGTATGAGGAAATGCTCACGATATTCAAAAAGAATGAATACTACGTATCTTGTATGAGCTCGATTTTTTAAACTACATGCACATATAGAGAGAAAATATTCAAGCGGTGATAAACTAAATGTTATAAATCTCTTCAGAAAGCAGGATCATGAATCTTTTTTCTTTGTATCCCGTGTTTTCTAAATTTTGTATAATAAGCCATAATACGTTTCTAATTTAGAAAAAAAATGATATTTAAATAAAAGTATGTCTTAAAAAAAGCCATGAACGACCTTTGAGAGCCCCAGGTCAACAGAGAGGTGGAGTGAGTCACAACAGGAATGAAAAAACTGAGGCACAAAGGGAAGCTGAAGAGGTGAAAGTGGCTGGCAGCTGGCGTAGATAATGCTTTGGGGAAATCAGATGGTAAAAGGAATATGAACTACAGGACAGTGTTCAGGGGTGTCAGGAGTGGCCGGGAATGGCTTCTTGGCGATGGTAATGGTGCATGCTGGTGGTGCTGTTGATTGTTTGTGGTAGGTGGGATCAGGAGACAGGAGACTGAATTCCCCAGTCCCCTATCCAAAATCGCAGCAAAAGAGAGAGACACTCACCCACAACCAGGGAAGAGTGGAGAGCAAGTCAAAGGACTTTACCAAGCCAAAAATCTGCACAGAAATCTTGAAAACATTTACAAGAACCACAGCTTTGAGTAGAAAGTTTATTTCAGCATATTTTTGGAAAGAAGGGGGCAGTATTAATTCAATATAAACTTATTTATGTATTTGTTTATTCCCCAACTTTGTCACAGAAAAAAAACTAAGGCAGCCACAAAGCACTGTGTGCTGGATAAAAGCCACCATGTCCTGGAATATGAGCTAAACTCCCTTGGCCACCAGTCCCATAAGACCCAAGCAAACAGATCGTAAACAAAGAGCTCAAAGCACCAAGCTCTTAAACAGAAGGAAATAAAACTATGAAGGGCCACGATGAGAAGGGGCAGGTCCCCCAGGTGTACCTGAGTGCTGAACTGGTTCCCACCACATCAAAAGCAAGGGCACGGCCCCTAATTCCAATTGCTGAAACATTTTAACAGCTGGGAATTAAAATAAGCTGTCAGCCAGCTCAAAAAGATTTTTTAATTCAAAATAAATCAGGCTAACAACCTGCAGATGTTTGGAAAGAAAATGTTTGGGTGACTCATTTTCAAAACCCAATTCCCTAACTTTGCCATTTCAGGGTTTCTGAATGGCTGCTACCTGCCCTTAGCTTCTAAGCACGAGGCAAACCGTTACTCCGGCATTCTCAGGCTTGACATTGGTCTAATGTGTCGATGAGAAATCATGGATTCTGTCTGGTCAACTAAACTAGAATTGGGGACCAAGAGCAGAGAGTTGGTTGGATCATGGAACGTGTTATGGAGTCCCTGGTTCTCCAGGGACCCCTCACTCTCTAGTAGCAGGTGGAGATAATCAGTCCTGCCCAAGAGTCTTTGTACCTAGCTTTGCATTAATCTGTTTACCGAATCCTTAGAATCAATTGAGATAATCTCAGTGATGGGTTGAACAACAGACTAGAAACATGGGGACAAAAGGGAGTTGGAAGAGACTGCAGGAAGAATGAGCAAAACAGCAGATTCGAGATGAATGGCCAAGGAGAAATCAGCACCTCAGAGCCTAGACCAAGTACAACCACAGGAGCTGCATGCATCAGTGGACCATCAATGCAGGAAGAAAGGGTAAGCTTCAGCTTCCCCACCAGAGAGCCATCCCGGTCAATTAGGACTTGCATTCATTCAGCTGGTGAATATGAAACAGACCGTAATAATACAGGCAGCCCTAAATCTAGTTGTAAAATCCGGTGAGCTGTGGGTAGATCAAAGTGATGAGGTGGAGGTATGAGCTTGTTGCTGGTGCTGGTGGGGCTGGAGCCTTCTCACCACTCATGCCCAGTAGATGTCTTTGCCCCTCCGGGAAGACCTTCCCTTCCTCTTTCCCTCCCACTAGCCTCAAGTGGCTGGTGCTGGGGAACCATCCATGGCCTCTGTTTCCGTTTCTTTTACACATCCGTAGGCCGTTGCATGTTCCCCACTGAGGATCTCACACATGCACTTGTAGGACAGCGGTGATCTGCCTACAAGTCTCTCTCTGCCTCTCACCCTTGAAAGCAAGAGCTGTGTCTTCCCATCTTTGTGTCCTCGGCACCCATCATAGGACCTAACATATAGAAAGCAATCAGTAATTATCGGTTGAATTATTCAATTAAGTTCATTAAGGAGAGAGAAATTCATTACTTTTAAAGGGAGTAAATTCAAAAGTTTCAATAATGTTCTTTAGGCATAAAGTCAGTTTCCCAAAATTTGATGACCTTTCCTCAACCAAAATGACCTCCAAGACCAGAGACTGAAACAATAATAGAATGTCTCTGACTAGAGGTTATTTGATCAAAGTAAGAATGAGAAGAAAGATTTCTCAGAAACATAACACAGCTGACCCTTAAATAATTTGAGGAGTTAGGGGCGTCAATGCTCTGGGCAGCCAAAGATCTGCATATAGTTTTTGACTTCCCCAAAACTTAACTACTAACAGCCTACTGTGGAACGGAAGCCTTACCAATAACACAAACAGTAGATTAACACATATTTTATATTTCTCAGAGAGTACAAGATTTCCGTGCCTGCTGGTGTAGCGGCAGCAACAACTTCACAAATTTCTTTTTCTGTTTTTACAAAGGTCCTTATGCTGGATTCATTCATCTTGAAATAGCAGGTGGCCACAGCTACACACCTAAATTGTTGGTGCAAATCAAGCAATTCAACTTTTTCTTGTAATGTCATGACTTTTCTCTGCTTCTTGAGAGCACTTCCAGCATCCCTAGGGGCACTTCATATGGGTCCCATGGTGTTATTCAAAGTCTATGGTATTGCATTAAACACGATGAAAAATATTCGAGAACCTCAGGAGATCATTTTATACTACAATACACAATTTACTGCAGAGACTGCTCTTGTGGAGATGATCAGTGTCTCATGGTGTTTTAAGTGGATACCTGCAACACTTGAGTTCCCCAAATAGCAACAGGAGGTGGCTACAAAATTGTCACAGCAATACAGTATGTACTACAGTTAATTTTGTGCAGTTGTGATTGTGCACTTTTACATTTGTTTACATTTCTCTTCAATGCAAACAGTGCCATGTTTGTTTCTGTGTGTACCTTTTGATAAATTTTAACTTTTCATGATAGATTTGTATATATTTTATGGTAGTAAATGATAAAATAGATTGTATCTATATATATTGTATATATTCATGACATACCTTTTTCTTAATTTTTTTCAGTATTCCTACACTATGAAAAAGCTTTGGGAGCTTTTTCAAATTGTCACAAATCTCCAAAAATTTTTCAATATATTTATTGAAAAAAAAATTCACCTATAAGTAGACCCATACAGTTCAAACCTGTGTTTTTCAAAGATCAACTACACATTTATTTCCACCTTTGGAGCCTCCTTACATCTCACTAATATAGCAAAGAAACGAAAGGATCCCCCCTGAACCCCTTGGATCCAGAATTCAACACTAACAAAAGGTAAAAGGCCACAGGCACTTGGCTAAAAGAGAAGAAAAGCCAGCAGGAATGATGTGTTCAAAACTGATCCAATGTGCTCTCCTCACCACGTATGGGTGACTGCAAAAGCAGTAACAAGTCCCTACTCTGCCATCTTACGTCAGCTAAGGACTGTCTCACCAGAACCAGCATCCTTGATCAATGAAAATAAAGTGACTACCAAGATTGCCTTCCTTTCCAGCGAGGACCAATGGCCAAAAGGATGTAGACTAAGCTTGGTTCTCTCCCACATCACAGGACATAGACTTCCACTGGCCATGGTCATGCCCAATCTGAATTGTCAAGATCAAGGACCTCTGTATTAAAACTTGGCTCTACTACATACTAGTATTGCTACCCTGAACAAGTCATATTATTTAGTCAGTCAACAAATAGGCTTAAACTCCCACTTTGTGCCAGGGACCATGCCAGACACAATGGATAAGTGGATAGACATGATCTCTGCTCTCATGGGGCTGAATCAGGTTCTCCCCACCTAACACCCTGTATTGATAAACTTGGGCTCCATATAAAGGGTTCTAATTAGGAATAAATGAGATAACATATTTCAGGTGTCAAACATTGTACCTGGTAAATAATATGAACTCATTAAACAAAAAATACTATTATGATGATTAATCAAATGAGCTAATGTCTAAGTTCTATGAACTGCTCAGTGCAAAACAGTTGTTGCTGTTATCATTTCCATTACAGAGAATTCTTAGGACAAATTGTTAAAATTAAGTTAATATATTTCCATTCATTAAAAATGCAGAACTTTATGCATATATGAATTTCAACTGTGGCCATTCTGACAGCCTGGGCACACTTTAGACCCTAAAAAATGTCTTTAGATAGCCTTGTCTCCCCCGCTCCCCATGGCGCTCTGCACACCAGCTGCGTCTGGTGGCTTGCAGGTGCCTGATATGACAAGTCACCCATCCTGGTCTCCAGGGGGATCCGTGCAGACCTGGGTTTTGTGGCACCGTGTTACATTTGTCTGTCTCCTCACCCAGAAATCAAGTCACTGACGACATGAGTCTCCTTCTACCTTTGCTTTCTATCCCTGCTGGCTCTTTGTTCAATTTCTGAGATGTCCTAAGGGTTTGGTCCATCAGTGTTGATTATGTTAAGTATAATGATTAAGTGATGAAGAGGGAAAAAACAGAATGTATTACTTCTGTTCTAATCATCTTCTTATGTGTAAAGTAAATCATGTTAGAAGCAGAGCTCCTTGTGTTTTCTGTTTATCCAGAATTCAACATTCACTTAATAAACATGCGATTAAGTATTGTGTGCACACACCCCACACGCTGATGTGTTTTCAAACTTTGGAGGCTACCAAAAACAAAAACTTTGGAGATCACGTTATTCAAAACCGCATCTTGTAAGTGATGAAACTAAAGTTCATAGAGTTTGACTTGATCAGAAACAATGACAACAAACATATATTATATACTTACCATATGCCAAATACTTTACATATCTCCTTTAGTTCTCAAAACCACACTATAAAGTACTTTATTATCATCTCCGTTTTACAGATGAGGAAACTTAATATTAGGGAGATGAAACAACTTGCCCAAGACAAAGCCAAGTTGAAGAAGGAGGCTGCAGGATCCCCTGTCCGATTCCTGTGTTGCCTCACCTTGCATACTGAACAGCTGAAACCATCCAAAAACAAGGCATGAGCGGAATTCCAAGCAGGAATGCTGCTAACTTGGCATCCATCAACACAGCCGAGAGCTACGTGGCCCGGGACAGAGACCGCCGCCTCCTACAGCGCATCAGAAGCAGGTCAACGGAGGGTGCACGACACCTTGTAACTCCTCATCCCTCTGTGGTTTATTAAATGTGATTCTGGTTACTTTACTAAAAGGAATAAAGAAGGTGCTCTTCCTCCCTCCCTGCCCTCACTCCTGTCCCTTGGGCCCAAGAATGGGGACAGAAAGATGGGTGGGGTTTTACATTCAGAATCGGAGACCATCACACACACCGCACAGTCACTGGCATCACAGTGACATCTCAGAGTCCACTGTGCACAACTGACTTACCACTCCCCCCACGCCCCTGTCCCCGAGAAGCCATCAAAGCCCTCGGTCAGGAAGTTAGACTCCTCCGTGGGCCACGTCTGCCACCTAGTGTGAAGAGACCTAGGCAGAATGATCAGGGTTGATAGAAGAGGAGACACAATTCAACCTCCAAATTGCAAAACACCTCCAAATAAACACCATCGACTTTCCCCAGGCTATTTTCAAAGCTGCAAAATAAATGAGCATTCCTGGGTCAAATGTAGGAAATTAAGGCCATGACTATGCACCAGCCAAAGACTTTTTGACAGAAGAATGTACCATGAGCATACGTTCCAAAATATGCCAGACTTCCATTAAGATCAAAATCACAGGTACGAACTACTATAAATTTCAAATCAGCAGGGGCCAATCCAAGGAGAATTTATTTCTATCTACTATGAAATTGTTCCTCCTAAGAAATCATAGTCCAGCAGAAGCACATTTGAAACATGAGAGAATCTTTACTTACTTGTTTTTGTTGTTGTTGTTGTCCTGGTTTTAAAAACACAATGCATGATGAAGGATAACGTTTTCAAAAAATTTCTTACAATAAATATGATGTTTCACACAGTTGCCCTCCACCATCTCTCAGTGGAGGCTGGAGACAGAGTACTATGGTGAGCCTCAGTGACTGCATCTGTGCAATGGGCACAACCGTGTCCCAAGCACACAGCTTTCTGGTGGTGTGGCTTTCCTCAAAGGGAAAGTGACAGATGGACAGCCTCTTCTACTTTTCAGAAAAGCCTCGATACACACTATTTCTCACCACATGGAAAAAGAATGGATAGAAAAGAATTCAGATCTGTAACTTCTGGAACGACCTTAGAGTAAAGATAGTCTATGATTCCAATTAATAAAATCCTCATTTTGTTTAGCAATTGACAAAAACACGGGTAAGATGAATGTCCTCTAATGAAAACTAAAGAGCCAATTAAGCCCCAGGCTAGGGTGGATGGACCAAAACAAAAACAAAAACAAAAAAAACAGGGTGGGTGAGTAGAGTCACTCTCAAATCCAAGTCGAATTGGAGGAGTTAAACACTGAGACTTGAAATTCGTAACACTTGCCCCCACGCAGCACCCACCCCCAAATGGACGCGAGCACACACAAAGCAGAATGTGTGGAATCTTCATTTCCCAAATCATCTAGCGCGGGAAACAGCAGACTTTCGGGGAGACTTGCTGGAAACCAGAGGGGCCGTCAGCTCAGACCCACAGGCTGGCAAACCACCGGCGACTAGTTTGGGGGAAAGGAGTGACAGAAATGCCTCTTCAGGCCCAGCAAAGGGAATCCAGTTACATCATAGGAGGGGGAAACCACTTCAAAGCCGAGATATTGGCAGCCTGAATCCCAGAAAGGATTGAAATGAAATACTACCTAATTCACCAGGCCCGGAGCTACGAGTCAAACGACTTAATTCCTCCACCGAGCCTTGCTTAATGATCGAGATCCCCGGCTCCCCCTGACCCACTCAGCACGTTGAGTGTAGTTCGTCTTTATGTGCGTGTTTCATTTTTTGGACAGCTCTATGAGATGGTGGAAAGGCACAAAGCAAAGCGGTACTTTTATGGGAGGAAAAAAAAAGTCATATATATATATACTTTTTTTTTCAGTCCTGCCACCTGCAAAGTCCTTTTAGAGCCCTAACTGATAGAAGTTGAGATTCTAGAAGGGGAAGAGGCAAGAGGCAAAGGGCTGCACTAGAAAAAATAGGAAAGCCTCTAGGGATTTGGTTCTAGGCCCAGGAATCCAAACTGGTTATCTCGGACAACAATTCTTTAAAAAATATTCTCCAAGAACAAGGACCCTTTTATCCCTAAATCAAGATGGCACCAGGGAGTTCCTAAACTCCAGTTCAGCTCCTTGCCTTAACAGGGTCTTGTAATATCAAGGAAAGATGGGTTCAAAAACATCAAGGAGTTGTTCTACTGCGGTGCAGTGTGTCGTAGCCGGGGAGGTCGCGGTGCCTGGGGACAGGGAGGATGCAGAAGCTCTGTGCTCCTGCTCATCTTTGCTGTGAACCTCAGGCTGCTCTTAAAAATCAAATCTATTAAGTATTTTTTAAGTTTAAAAAATAGGAAAAAAACATACAGAAGTCCTACAGCGTATCTGTCCAACATTTTATCTACCTCTCCTTCTCTCTGCTCACTTATGTTTTTTGTCACCTCTATGTCACTCGCGTCCCCAACTAGGAATGCCTGTCCTCTCTTCTGACAACTGTTCAAAGGCCAATTCCATGCCCAACACCTACAAGAAATTTTTTTTGCAAATCACATTGGTTTGCAAAGCTCCTCTCTAAAGCCCTACCAGCCACCTGTCATGCACCTTAATTTCCTAACAGTTCATGTGTTTGTCCCGTTCCCAAGGTGATTAGTTCTTTATAAGTATTATGTTTAATTATATTTCAGGATTCTCCCAGCCCTAGTCAGTCATACAACAGAGTAGATACTCAGTGAACAGTTGATGGTTGTCTTTAAGTTCTAGATAAACTAGAATTTAGCTTGAATCAGACCTCATACCTCTAAAGTCCTGGGATGTGGCCAGGGAGGGGTATGCATGAGGAAATGATTATTCTATCTAGAAGGGGAATGAGTTGACCATGGTTTCTTTTTTTTTTTTTTTTTTAATAATTTAGCATGGCCTAAGCTAGAGACTTTTCTAGTCTCATGATTGAAAAGTACGAAGTATTTAGAAAGAATAGTATAGCTGCTTAAAGAAAGGACACAAGAAACTGTAAAAAAAAAAAAAAAAAAAAAACACTTTCAGCTCCATTTTTCATCAAGTCCTAAAAATCCAGAGCCAGCTGCCAAGCTCAGTTCCAACAGCATGTGCATGAGAGGGCCTCACAGACCCGGGCAGTTCTAAGAAAGCGGTGCCCAAGCAGCGACGGGAAGCTTTTCAAGGCAGGGCCCTGTGTCGCAGGGAGCTGGGACTCTAAGATGACACTGCCACTTGCTATAGGACAAAGAGCTCTGCTACCAAGGGGACTTAGCTGCGCACCAAAACTGGACGTGACCGAGAGGCCAGGCCTGATCTGAGTCACGCTGTGTTAGATGGCGCAGAGCCAGCCTGAGGCCCAATTTTCAAATAGGCTGCGTTGGCCCCGAGCTCCTTTGCAGCGCCCCTTTCTGCACCTGTCCCTCCTGTCCAGCATCCTCCAGGTGGATCTCTGTGCAGACAGATGAATCGATTCCAGGGCTCTCAACTCCAGGCCCCACACAGTCCTGCTTTGCCCTGTGCTCACATCCTCTGACTCTCGTTCCACGTAGTGACACCCGCTTGTGAGCCGTTCCCTCTCTCCATTTGCAAAGCAATCTGATAAACTCATAGCATCACTTTGAGCAAAAAGTTTCCTTGGATATTATGTCATCTGATTTCCTTAGGCCAAACCCAGGCCACAGAGCTGGCATGATTTGCCCAACGACCCACAACTAAGTCGCAGCAGAACTGGGACCACCCCGAAGCCTCCTAGTGGCTCTTCCGGCCACACCATTCAGTCACTTACTGGACACGTATTCACTGAGCAGATGGCACCAACTAGGTGGCAAACCCTGTGTTAAACTACAAAATTGGGGTCACCAAGATATAAGAGACTGATTAAAGCTCAGTATTACTATTTAAATCATTTATTCATTCAATAATAATTGACCACATATACACCATGTAGTAGATTCTCCTTAAATGCTCATCCCAGCAGTATCTGAAATTAAGTCACTGCAATGGCTTTGTGCTGCATCAGCTTAGCTAGTGTGGAACTAAGTTTCCCAGAACTGCGCCCTGCAGCTGGTGCAGGTTAGGCTTGACTTCAAGTGACATTTGTTGGAGATTCGGGGAGCAGAAGGGCAGCAGAGGCTGTCACATCCCAAAGGCGGGTGTAGGTAGCAGAGGCCACTGTAGCTACTCTGCCGGCTCCCTTTGCCAGTGCCAGGTAGCAGCCAAACCCACAGCTCGTCCAGTTCCCACCAGATTCCCTCCTTCAGCTTCTGCATGCCAGGGCTGGAGGTGGTAGGGAACACTCATCTGTTCCAGACTTTTCTCCCAAGTTGCATTGACCCTTGCACATCTGTGCTCTTAAATTCCCAGTTTTGCTTTTTTCTCCCCAACTGCCAGCTCTGCAGAGGCACAGCAAGTTCACATTCACCGTCGCACCAGAGAGACAACAGCCTTCCTTAGACTTCCTCACCCACTCCCGCACTTGTATAAGGTCCGATAATAAACCCCTATTCCATAGCACTCATACTGGTTCTCCTTCTTTGAGTAAACCTTGATACAGAAAACACTCTTAAATATCCTTTAATCCAGCATTTCTAAAACATGAGTAATGTATGAACTCTTCAAAAAAAAAAAAACCTGCAATTTCCTGGTACTGACTTAAGTTATTTTTATTATGACCTTACCTAAATAGGTACACATACTGATTGAGATATAGAACTATAAATGAAAATAAGCTTTCAATTTTAAATATAAATAAAACTAAAAACCAGTGAAATTCAAATCAGTTACATTAACTGAATATGCCTGATAATGCCTGCACCACGGAGAGCTCTGTGATGCGAGACTTCTGCCCTCTGCATTCAAATCACTGCAAAGCCTCTGTCATACAGCTTTCTGGGATGTCATTTGGCCTTCACTTGGTGCAAACACATCATTCAGTGATACATTTAAACTCTAGGCTCCTTAGTTTATATTAAAACGTTAACTTTACTAGTGCCCAGGTCTCCCTCTTCAATCCCTCCCTCTCCCTCACATTGCTCCCTGGAGACCCCACCCTGCCCAAGCATAGCTGGATCCCTCCTCCTGGCAGCTAAGTCGATCTCTCCCAAGAGAACAAAGCATTTAGTCTCCTACGCACCAGAGCCGCCGGCCAAGGGAAAGCTGAGTCTTTATTGGAGATGAGAGAGCAACACACCCAACTCTGCCATATGTTGGAAAATCCAATAAAAGAGAAAATAATGTCTTCCCTGATTCTTCGTAATAATCCAGAATAACCAATGGCCACCACCGCTCAGCTTCCAAACACCTGTCAATTTCAGCGTGGAAGGTCTAACCCTGGTAAGTTTCACACTCACGCTAAGCACCGCTATGAGGTCTCCTTTCCTGCCTGGAAAGCTACCAAGCCTCTAAGGGCACATCAGCCACACAAAGGACCATCAGACTGGTGCTCTGAAGTCGTGTGCAAACTCCATGCAGCTCTGCATTCAGACATTTCTAGCAGAGACACTTGCAAAGCCTCAGACACACATTTGTGATAGTGGTTATGTCTAAAGGCTGGCTTATTTGTTGCATTTCTATATGTGGAATGTGATTAAAATCTGTGCTTCCGTCTGAAATCCTTTTCTCCCTTTGTTTCCCTTGGGCTCAGATGATCATCAGTGAAGCAGTAAAGCAGTTTATGGGGACTCTGCCACCTCTCAAGATAAAATCATAAAGCAGAGCTAGTCCGTTGAGATAAATGAATGAATGGTAGACTCATAATGAGTCTTAAACAAAAGTTAGAATGTGTAAGGGGCAGCACCAGAACTGGGTACCAAGGTGGCCACCCCCTGTGATGTTCTATTTCCACTCCCAGGGGAGGATGCTGCAGGACCAGGGCTCCCAGAGCTGCGTTGTTCTCAAACCAAACAAGCCTGGTTGTTTCCCTGCAGAATCTGCTGCCATTCCTGGGATGTTCAGGTGTCTCCCCTAATCCTCATCCTCACTGTGGGCTAATTGAAGGAGGTGAAATCAATTAGAAAAAAAGAAGGATGATCACAATCAGAATAAAAGCTGACACTTCCCTGGGCTTTCTCACATGCCAGACATTGCCTTTAACCTTTGACCAACTGTCTCCCGTTTCATATTCTCAGCAACCCTTGATTTTTCGAATAAAGAGCTGGGGCTTAGGAAGGTGCACGCCCTTGCACGCCCTCCTAGAGAGATACGTGAGGAAGCTGGTTCGGTCTGACCCAAAGCCCAGCTCCTGCCCGCACCATCCTCCACTCAGTACAGTGGGTTTGCACAGCCCCACTCTTCTCTGGCCTTCATGGATTCTACTATAACTTTGAAATCTCTTGTACCTGCCCATTGCCAATTAAATGAAAAATAATCCTACTGGTATATATTGTCTATATTTCTTTAAAAGCATCTTTTTAATGTTTATAGCCAAGAGTTGCTTGAACCCCAACAAATGCCAAATGAGGTATGTCTTCCCTTTTCCTTGTACATCATGCTAACATTTGCTTATTTCGATAACCGCAACCATTAATCGTGTGGCTGTTACACTCAGCCTTTCATGCTTGTAGTTTTAACCAAAATATTATTTAATGTGTAAACCCATGCAAGCAAGGACCATATCCTCCCTAATGCCTAGCCTGCCCCTTGGCTCAGAAACCTGTATAAATGAGGGAGGGATGAAAGAAAGAAGGGAGAGAAATGCTTAAAATTCCTCAGTTTCTTGAACACCAGGTGTGGAGATATACGGTAGCTGCCCTGCAAGAGCTCTGGTCCAAGGAGGGAAACAGACCTGGAAACAGACAGTGAGAACACAGGGCGAGGAGAACGATCAGAGAGGCAGGTGCGGAGTAGCGTGGGAGCCGGACAGAGGGATGTGGAAGGCTGCTGGGAGGAACGATACTTGGCGTTGAACAAAGAGTGAGTGGCATTTAGGCCTTGGAGCCAACCACTGGGAAAAGTTGGAAGGAAAACAGGCAGGTGCTTTTCCGTGCTATTTTAAGGCCCAGAGGAAGCCTGGGTGGTGGGCAATACCAGGCCCATTTTTACAGAGGAGAAAACTGAGATTCGGACAGGTCAACCGACTTGCCAAAGATCACAGCTTGTAAATCTTGGACCCACAAGTCCGCTGCTTTCCTCTGGATGGTCTGGCTAGCAAGCTGGCCACTTAATGCACAATGTGCCTCTATTGTTCCTGAGATTTGCCAGGTTTTGCAGATCATTTGATGATTTGGCATCTAGGTGAACAAAGTGGAGTTTGTTTTCATGGCTAGCCCTCTTCTCATTCTTTAGACTCTCCTGCCCTCTTGTGGTCTTGTAGAGCTACAACGGCCACCTGAGCTGTCTTCATACATCACAGGGAAAACTACCTAACAATGAGTGGGGGACTGCGGCCTGATCCTTTTCTTGCTTAAAAGTAAAATAAAACATCTCTTGGATCAAGAGTCTTTTAAAATATTTATCAAAGAATATACTCATGGTTTGAACTTATCATGCATATTTTAAATAGCAAAAGATCCACAAATGGAGGTGGGAGGAGGGAAGAGGAGGCATAAGTATATTAAATCCTATTTGTATGCACAGGCATGTTTGCAAAGCCCAGCTCAAAGGGAGAAGAATGTCAGTAAATATCATAAAAACTAAGGCACAGAGTGGCAGGAAAAGGATTGCGCTACACAAACCTACCCTTTTAAGTTCTGGACTCCAGCAACTTGTCCACCAGGCTACAGTTCTGCCGGGTAGGAAAAATGTCTTCAACCAGTTATGAAATAGGCAGCAGTCTGTCCCCGAAGATGGTACATCTGCATGAAACCTACGGGCATGTGGGAACCAGACCTCGACCTTGGTCTCAAAGCAAGAATTTGAGAAATGACCGCAAACAGCAGTGACTACTAGTTTTGCCTTTTATTCTCCAGAATTCTTGCTAACTCCAGATGAGTGTGAATGTGAAATGGCCATCACCCCATCCCGGCAGAGGAGACTGTCACATACAGCTAACAGAGACAAAAGACTTCCCATTGCCAGGAATGATGACCAGCACTCATCACTCCTGGTAGACGTGCTTAGGAAACTGGGATTCAAATGCACAGTGAAGAATTTAAGTTAGATGCAAGGAAGAAGTTTCCACGGGGAATGTGAATGATAATGTGGTATGTTGCAAAGAAAATTGAACTTGAAATCCAGAGCACAGAATTATAGTTCCTGCTCTGCCACAAACCAGCAGTGTGACCAGGGGAGGGCCGTGTCACCACTATGCATCTCAGTCCCCTCAACTGCAAAAAGAGTGTCACAATAAATCTCTAACTGTCCATACAACCCTAGATGTTTATAAGCCTAAGATTCTATAGTGCTTTCCTTTGGAGGCTATCCTGGACAGACAGAAAATTTCAAACTGTTTCCATTCATTTGGACACAGAGGTACTTGGAACCAAAAGAATAAAATGACCTCTTCAGATGGCCTTCTCTTCCAAAATTAGGAAATTTAGGGATGCTTTCCAAAATGGGCTGTTTGCCTAATTAATACAATTTCAGCACCTCTGGGTTTTAAACCTTAATGGTCATCTCATCCAACCCCCTGGGACCCTCCCACTAGCATGTCTGCTCCTTCTCGAGCACCTAAACACCAGGGAATGCATTCTTTTGAAAGCAATTCAAGCAATCTTTGGAAATCTGGTCATTAGAAAGGTCTTCTTCATATTTCATTAAAATCTCCCTCACTATAGCTGCTATAGATTGGTCCCAGTTTTATCCTTGGGGTCAGAGAGGAGAGAACAAATCTAATTCCTCTTTCCCATGACAATCATTCAACTATTCAGACATTTTTCATTGTCGTGGGAGTCTTCTCTTCCAGAATCCACAGTCCCTTCAGCCAATCCCTTTCTTGTTTGGTTTTAAGCCTTTCACTATCTGAGAATCCTCTTCTGTCCAAGTCTCTTTCAAGTGTCTGAGCACAATTGTTTGTGAGGCGCAGTGGCGTGATGGTCAAGCACACAGACTCTGAAGCCACACTCTGTGGGTTCAAATCCTAACCAAAAGAGTTAGTTGGAATTTGCTTGACTTTGGAAAAGTCATTATTTGTGTAAACTTGGACAAGAACTTATACTTTCTGTGTCTTTTTCTCATAATAAAGCATGGATTAAATGAGTCAATATGAGCAAAAGCGCTTAGAGTAGTGCCAAACACAACAAAAGTGCTCAACATATTATAGCTATTATGATTAGTATTGAAATATGGCTTCATAAACATTAATATTTTGCCTTTGTTAATGAAACCTTAAGAATTCATTAGTTTTTGTAGTGTCCACTGGTACATGAAAGGAGGTGCAATTAATTTCCTATCGATTAAATCAACTATCAACTGAAATTTCTAAAGCATTTTCATATATCCTACTTCTAAACCATAATTCTCCCACATCATACTAGCATAGGCTAACCCAATCCTACATTCCAGTGTGTTACGTTTTATTATCAGATACATCCCCCTCCTACTGATCAAGAGTGCATGGAATGTTATTCTGTGATCCAATGCCTTCAAAGTCTCTCCCAGTTTCAAATTCTATAGCTTCATTCTAGCCAATAAACAAGACAAGACAAGCCAATGGAGAAAAATAACTTGAAGGAAATAGAAACTATTCAAGGAAGTAAAAACTCCCCAAACAATTAATGTCCTTGGGAAATAAAAGACATTACATCCTTGAAATAAGAACAGTGTTCTTTTAAAAAAGAATAATCAGAGAAAAAAGGAAGAGCTCTTAGTAGTTAAAAATATGATAGCAGACATGATAAACTTGATAAAATTGTGGGCAAAGAAATTTGAGAACATCTTCCAGAAAATAGAGCAAAAAGTCAAAGCAATGGAAAGGGGGAAAGAACACATAAGAAAATGTGAGGCGCAATCCATGGGGTTCAGTATGCAAACAGGGATAAATTTAGAGAGAACACAGAAAGCAGGTGAGTACAAATTATTACTAAATAATTCACCAAAAAAGAAATAAATAAATCCCAGAACTAGAAGACACAAATTTCAGATTGAAAATGCCCATTTCCATCAAGTGACCAGCACAGCAGATGAAAAGAGACCCAAACTAAAGCATATCATTGTGAAATTTCAAAACAACAGAGGAAAAAAAGAGGTCTTCACAGCTTTCAAAGAGACAAAAGAAGTGCCTGCAAAAACCCCAGGAACTGTATGGCTTAAGAATTCCCATCAGTAACCCTGGAAACTAGAAGATAACGGAATTACACTTTTAAAGGAAAAGGATTTAATGCAGAATTTTATGCCCAGCTAACCTATCAATTAAGTGTCAGGATAAAGTATCAGTTAGTTTTGGCTGTAAAATTTAGTGGCTTTGGGAAAACCAAACATTTGTAATTTATCATAATTCAGTGGGTCAGCTGATGGTCTTCTGGTCTGGGCTGGCTTGCAAAGCTTTGCACTCAGGTTGCAGTTCCCCTGGGGCTGGATGATCTAGGATGACCTCATATACATGTTGGCAGGTTGGCTGGTCTAAAGTGTAAGGGAGAGAAGCCCTCAGTTGACAGGGCTTGTCTCTGTTCCACGCAGTCTCTCATTCTCCAGCAAACTGGCCCATCTTCCTGTGGTGGTTTCAGGGTTCCAAGAGTAGCAAGAGAAATCATGTTCCCATGTGCAAACACTTTCAAATTCTGTTTGCTTCCTGTCTGATGTTGTCCCTTTTGCCAAAGTCCAGAGTCACTACGGTTGGGGACTACCTAACGATGTAACTACATGGAGGGGAATTAGTGCAGCTATTTTGGCAACAAACTACCAGAAGTAGGCCAAGAACATTTTTGATATGTAAGTTCTCAAAACTAAACACCCTGGGCAATGCTTTTCAGAAGTTTCTAGAGAAAGTTCTCCACCAAAACAAGGTAATTAATTAAAAAAAAAACACCTAAAATCCAAAAAAAAAACAAAGGATCCATCACAAAAGGAAATTTCCAGAAAAATATTCTTGGGCTATCACAAGATGACAGCTCTGTGGCAGATCCAGAGAGCAACCAGTTGGAATTGGAGCAGGACACAAGGGTTCTAAAAGAGACTCCTTCAGCCAGGTGAATTTAATAGAACACTTTATGGATTCCAACATACTGAGAGGAAATTTTAACAATTAAGGAAAATGGTCAGGGTTGAATTGATAATATGTAAATAGAAACTTCAGCAAACCAAAAATTAAGTCAATTTTATTAAGCCTAGGAAAAACAAAACAAAATATTGTGCAAGAAAGGAAAAGCAATTTTATTTGCCACCATTATAGCCCAGTTACTCTGTTTTGCATTTATTTTGTATTGAGGAATTAGAATTCCAAATCAGTGGGAAATAAACAAAATTTTTCTTAATCACTGTTTTCGTTCACACTCTGTCCAATCTTCCTTCCCTGCTCAACTGTAAATCCTTTAACACCTCAGGCAAGTGCCATGACCTTCCAGTTATTTCCAGTTATTAAAATTCAATCCGATCCTGTTAATAACTCCGGGCTCATATCTGATTCAAAACTTTCCCTCTCCCCCATTGCAAGTCAGACCTGTGGATGGAAGGACTTGGAGTGGGAAGGAAGACACTCTTACGTTACCTCACCCCCTCCGTCCTCAGGTTCTATGAATAGATTTTTTGGGGATGGGAGCAGGGAAGGGAGATGGGGAGACTGGTGAACTCACAGTCCTTACTTGACTGCCATCACTGCAATTCTGTCTCTGGACAACCCCAACTGGCCATGAAGGCCAGGCATGTGGCAAGCGCCCAGAGTTGACTCTCGTGTGAGGCTCATGAGTGTGTTGACTGGAGAACAATCTGGAGGCCTCCGCCCCACATGCTTTGCTGGCCTGGGAAATACTCCTCTGGCTGCACCTCTTATATCCTCCCAACTCCTGCCACTCACGCCCATTTCCCAAAGCCCCTTGTGGATGGGGTCCCCTCATCCTGTGGTCAGCTGTCCTAGGTGCAGTATCAGCAAAAGCGTTGAAGCCCAGCCACCTTGCGCAGGTTTGGGTCAATCTGCTCACGCAGACCCCTGCCAGGCTAACCCATGGTCATGCAGGTCATGGTGCTGTTCCCGCCCCTTTTCTGAGCCCTGCCATCTCTCCCCAGTTTTTTCCCCCTTCTCAGGTACTCAGGGAGCAGATCGGGAAGTCCGATGCCTGGGGAATGAGGTGCCAGTCCCCCTCCCCTGTAGCAGGCACCCCCAGTCTTTACAAACGATTGTCTGGGGGATCCCTGCACTTGACGTTGGGGAAAGGAAAGCAGCCCCCGTGCTACCCCTGAATCTCCTCGTACCATGACACTGCACTCCCCACAATCCTAGTGACTCCGAAAAGTCCCTGTGTCTCCCCTTCATTCTCTAGACTTCTTATGTAAATAACCACCATTTCCCTTCCTACCCTTCTTCCTCGGTTGGGAGCATAGCCAGGGGAACAGGGGAATTCTGCCTCTAAGCAAGCCCTGGAGGGAGGTGTCTGGCTCCCTCCTGCCTCTTCTTAAAAGGAGGATTCTTTGAGCGTCTTACTTTCAGGTTTTTAGTCACAGTTCTGGGGCAACGTGCGGTTACATCTGTTCTGATATC
Source organism: Lepilemur ruficaudatus (assembly GCA_963574885.1). Lineage (NCBI taxonomy): Eukaryota > Metazoa > Chordata > Mammalia > Primates > Lepilemuridae > Lepilemur > Lepilemur ruficaudatus. The sequence goes on from CAUYRT010103747.1 coordinate 61,163, forward strand.
TGTCTCCCAGACTAAACTGTGAGCTCCTCGAAGACCATGTCTTATGATCTTATGAAGAGGCCATTTCTGATTCCTCAATATATCCCAGCCCCTAGCGTAGCGCCAGGCATATGACAGACCCTCAATAAGTGTAGACTGAATGAAGAGGGAATGAAAGGATAATTCAAGGATGGACGGACAGGCAGACAGACAGGTACACAGAACTTCTTTCCAGCTTCCATGGATATTGACAAAGAAGAAATCGCTACTGGTCTTGTGTGTTAATCTCAGCCTGAGACAACAGGCATTGAGAATTTCATTTAGGAGCCACTCGGAACTGATTGTTTCTGTCCTCTCTCACTCCTTTTCTTCCTCATTCTTGTGGGCTTCTGTGACCTTTAGAAACAATGGTATTCACACTATATTAAAAGAAGAAAAATAAAATAATCTTTTTTTTTTCATCTAAAATACCAGGACAAGACATTTTTTTTCATAGAGACAGAGTCTCACTCTTTTGCCCAGGCTGGAATGCAGTGGTATCATCGTAGCTCACTGGAGCACCAAACTCCTGGGCTTAAGCTTGATCTTCCTGCCTCAGCCTCCCCAGTCTCCTGCCTCAGTCTCCCAAGTAGCAATTAATAGAACGATAGGTACACACCACCATGCCTGGCTAATTTTTTATTATTATTATTTTTAGTAGAACAGGGGTCTTGCTCTGTTGCTCATGTTGGTCTTGAACTCCTGGCCTCACACAATCTTCCTACCTCAGTCTACCAAAGCTCTGGGTTTACAGGTGTGAGCCACCACGCCCAGTCCAGGGATAAGACATTTTTTAAATATCTCTGGTATTTTTAAAAATAAAGTCTTTTAAAAACGTCCATCATTCTGGGATGGTATAAAATAACCCTTCAACAAATAACTGCCAGAATTCTACCTTGCAAATGCTTTTTAGAAGTCAGATCTGGAAAGGGGTAAAACAGAAAATCCTGGCTTGCTTTTTATTTTTTTCTTAAATATTCACCCTCCCAAGAATATAATCCATCAGCATTTCTGAGTACCTTAACCATGAAGAAGGACCAGAAATCAAGAATCATGGGACATACCGCGACACTCCCCCCAGTGCCCTGTGAGACGAAGCAAGTAATTCCATTTGGTTTCTTCATCTGCGAAAGAAGGACGTTGAGTCTCCTGAGTCTTCAGATGCCTTCTACCTCCAAAATTCTATAATTTCAAGATTCATTCAATAACTCTAGTTATTTAAGAGCCATGAAAAATCTGATGACAATAATAGCTCTTCCCTAATAAAAAAAAAA
>CAUYRT010103748.1:0-12501 GCA_963574885.1 Lepilemur ruficaudatus
GCACTGTGGAGGGGTGGGATATGCTTGAAAAGTAGTTGGGGAGTGGAATTAGGGGTCTCAATAGGGAAAAGGGATTCCTCAAAAACTGATTCATGTGATTAACTGTACACCTTGGTAAATTCACTGAAAATCATTTAATTGTACACTTAAAATGGAGTGTTGGTTGTACGTAGATACAGTTGGAGCACCATGTATGTACTCTCTGGACTACTTTGACAAAGTAGGTTTTTGAATGTAACAAGATAAGTCAACTTGAGTGGTAATATATTTTGGGAAATCAGCTCACTACAAATTGTGACTGTAAACATTGTACTGTAAATGTTTTGCAGTTTTCCCCCAATAAAATTTTCGGAAGAAAAAAAAACATTATGCTTCTCATAAAATGCTTCAATAAGCATATCTTTAATGTTAGATTATTAAGATTAAATATGTTTTCCATAGATTTAATTTTAAATAATGAGAATGAGAAAGGAAAGAAATGGAAGGCAGGTGAGTCTGGCAGGTTAGGGTTTGGTTATTTCTCTCTGCACTAACACAAAGCATCAACACAAATACAAGCAATAACAAAACCAAGATTCTCCAGCCTATATGGTTCAGGTGGGTCTGGTTCTAACCAAGAGAGTCAGGAATGGACACAAGATGAGGAAGGCAGGACCAATGAATGGAATGTGTATTGTTTTAAAATGACTTTTGTAGTTCTCCCAACTCCCTTGTTTAACAAATTAAAACTTGGTCACTGTAATGAATATATGTTTTTATGCATCTGTTTAAACTTATATGATGCACAACACCAAGAGTGAACTCTAATGTAAACTGTGGACTTTGGTGGTGATGATTTGTCAGTGTAGTTTCATTGATTGTGACAAATGTACCACTCTGATGCAGGGTGTTCATACTGGGGAGGCTGTGCACATGCAGGGACAGAGGATATATGGGAACTCTCTGTTTAAATTTGCTGTGAACCTGAAACTGCTCTAAAAAATAAAGCCAATGGAACAAAACAAAACCTTTGTCATTGTAGACAATTTTAAAAATACATAAAATCAAGTATAAACAGTTAACATAACCAATAACATACTAACCCAGAGTTAATCAATATAAATATCTTAGTTTCTATCTTTCCAGGTTTATTCTCATGTACATGAGTGTATAACCATTCCTGTGTGCCTGGGAAAGAGGGGTTTTCTGGGATGTGGGAACTTCAGTGCCAAAGCCAGGAAACTCCCAGGGCCAACTGGAATGAGTTGACCATCCTATTATAGCTTTTGTGTTGCATTTTATTTTAAAAAATGTATTTTATGAAAAGATAATAAGAATGTAGTACACTGCTTTATAAAGGCAATTCTTCCTTGCGTGGTCAGGTGTCAGGGGTACACAGGACTGCAACTGAGCCAGCGGAGCTGCTTGACCACCACTCACTGCTCATAGACCACCATCCACCCAGCACTTGCCACTCAGGAGGCAAGCAGAGTCATGCTCAATGCCAGCAGTTTGTCCATCATCCCCAGAAAGGAGATCCTGGGGCCTTGGCTTTATCCTAGCCCTGGGGTGGAGGCAGGGACCCATTGTCTGCAGGGCAGGTCTTCTATCTGTATCTTTTGATAAACCCAGGCTCTTCCACCACTGACTCCCACTTCAGGAGTGTTACAGGCTCTGCTGCATTCTCCTTTTGAGAGAGCCCCTCAGAGTAAACCCCCAAGTTCATGAAATTTTTCTCTCTTCCTTGGGGTAGTGGGAGAACCTGTGGGAATGGTCTCTGAATAAATAGTCATATGGTGCATGGCAGGAATTTTATCCCAATAATGTCTGCTGGCAGCATCAAAGCCTTGAGGTCCCTGAGCTCCTTCCTACTTCACTCGATCTCTCTTGCTCCCCCAGATACTGACTCTCAGGTAGAGCTCAAGCCTCACACACAACCTGGGGAGAGTCCAGGCTGCAAAGCAAGGGCAGCAAGAAGGGCACCAGGCTAAACACACATCAACTGGTGGTGGTGGTGTTGACAGAGGTGATAGGGTTGCTTGTAGTCAACCATCCAGAGAGTTATAGGGCTTAGGACCAGGCAGTTCTACAGATGGGGCAAACTTTCACTGCCTAAGGAAGGAGCTCCTCCATCAGAGCACACCTGCTGCCAAATTGACATACCTGGGAACCAGGTGAGCAGGAGGTAGAAGAGGATGCCATGTCCTCTGGTGTAATTTGAGAACTTATGGAGGGCATCTGTCATGGTAAATCTGTTCATCACCCATATTGTAGAATTCTGTACTTGGAAGCCATCTGGAAGTGGAGTCCTCTTCACCTTGTCCTGTGGTCTTGGGCTGAAACAGTGACTGCTCAGTGCAGAACAGGAAGGGGAGGAAAACTTGAGATGGGAAATAGCTGGGACCCGGACTCTGTTTAGAGGTGAGGCAAAGACGGTATGAAGGACTTTATGAATGAGTGTGGGTGAATGGGGCTGAGGTGGCATTGGGAGGACAGTTAAGAAAAGAACTTTGGGTGCCCCATATTTAGGTTTTCTCTGCATCCCATAACCAATTTTAAATATGACTTTTCTAGACTGTATTGTTAATACTAATGTATAAGAATAATATAAGTAGAACCAATATTTATTGTGTCCCAAATCTGCTAAGAACCTTATGTGTAATAATCTCATGTATTTCTGACAACAGCTTTAAGTGCTATTATTTTCTCTATTTTCTTGATGAAAAAACTGAGGAATACAGATTCGATAACTTGTTGCCAGGGTCTCATAACTAGTAAGTGCTGGAACCAAGCTTCAAACCAAGCCGTGTTGGATTCTGGAGTCTGTGCTCTGGCCAGAGCACTCCCCTCCTGGGTCTCAGCCTGGATGCATCCTTGAAAGGTCTGATGGGGATTGGCGTGGGCCTGGAAGCCTGTGGCTTCTGGGCTCCCACTGACTAGGATGGTCAGAGGAGGAAGTTCCTGCACTGGGAGCAAAGTTGTAACTAATGACCTCTGAGTAGGCTGTTCATGTAATACACCCTATGGACTGGGAAATGATAAATAATAAAAGGGGCTTTACTAACCATTAAGCTTGGATAACAGGTAAGAATAAATCTATGATCTGTCAAGCCAGAATAACTATCTGTATGTGTGGCATTCTGTTGGGAGCTTTCCCGAACACGGGAGCTTCAGGGTGGGGTTGCTGGTCCTTCTTAGTGATGTAGCAACTACCCCTGAAGCATAGCTCTCTCACCTGGGATGCACTAAGTATTCCATATTATAGGTTTGATTAAGTAGAATAGTTAATTAGTAGTAAAATGTCCTTTTGCCTCAGACTTGAGACAGCAGAAAAGTTATTTATGGCTGGAAGATAGCCTCACAGGCTCTAGAAAGTCTCCTTCCCTGGGATCCCAGGCTGGAGAAAAGTAGATAAGAGAAAGTAATTGCTTGCAGGCTTGATAGGACAAAGGGCTGGTGATGGTAATTAACGACCCCTGTATAGCTAAGAGAAATGTGATATGTGGGCTTCTGCATGTAGACATTTTGCTCAGATGTTTTTCAATTCTGTTTCTTCTGTATAAATACACCCTCTAAAATAAACTCGGTACAGCTGCCTTCAGAAGCGCTGTCCTCCCGTTCCCATCTTTGTTTTGTTTCTTTTTTTCTTATCCTCACCCCCAACTCCACTTGCTGCACGTCGCCAGCTGGCTCCGGCATTTTATAACTTGTTCATTAAGTATACATTTATTTTCGTGAATTCTTTAGAATTTTATTTATATAAGATCATGCCATCTATAAATAGAGTAGTTTACTTCTCTTTTTCATTTTGATTACCTTTCTTTCATTTTCTCATCTAAGAGTGCTGGCCAGAATTTCCAGTACAATGTTGACTAGAAGTGGTGAGCACAGACATCTTTGTTATTTCTCATCAAGGGGAATATTTTAGTTTTTCACCATAAAGTTTGATGTTAGCTGTAGATTTTTCACAGATGCCCTTCATCACATTGAGGAAGTTTTTTTCTACTCCTAGTTTGTTGAGTCTTCTTACCATTTTGTCAAAATCTTTTTCTGTGTCCATTGAGATAATTATGTGTGTTTTTCCCTTTATACTATTAATAGAGTTTATTGCATTGATCGATTTTCATATATTGAACCACCCTTGCATTCTTGGGATAAATCCTACTTGTTCATGGTGAATAATGCTTTTAATATTCTGCTGAATTCAGTTTTCTAGTATTTTCTTGAAAGTGTTGCTTACTCTTCTATTTTTTGGAAGAGTTTGAAAAGGATTGAAAAGGATTACTCATCTTTAAATTTCTGGTTAATTATTCAGTAAAGCCATCTAAACCTCTCCTTTTTTGTCTGGGAGGCTTTTTAATCCCAAATCAATAACTATTTGTTACAAGCATATTCAGATTTTCTATTTTTCTTGAGTCAGTTTCAGCAGTCTGTATGATTCAGAAATGTATCTTTTTTGTCTAAGTTATCTAATTGATCATTCAGCTGCTCATAATATTCTTTTATTATCCTTTAGTTTCATTATGGTTGATGGTAATGTCCCACCTTTCATTCCTTACTTTAGTAATTTTAGTCTTTTTTTTTTTTGAGAGTTGAAGCTAAAAGCCTATTTTTTCATCTTTTCAAAGACCAACTCTTTTTTTTTTTAATTTTCTCTATTGTTTTTCTGTTCTTTATCCCATTTATCCCTGCTGGAGTCTTTATTATTTTCATCTTTCTTTTTTCTTTGGGTTATGTCTGCTCCTTTTTTGCCTGGTTTCTAAAGGTGAAAAGTATTAATTTCAGATATGTATTTTTAAATGAATTTATTACATCTATAAATCTCCTTCTGGGTAATACTTTTGCTGCACTTTATAAGTTTTGATATGTCTATTTTTGTTTTCATTCATCTCAAAGTATTTTTAAATTTTCCTTTTGATGTCTTCTTTAACTCATCGGTTTAAGAATGTGTTGTCTAATTTGCACATAGTTGTGAATTTTCCACATTTCTTTCTGCTATTAGTTTCTGATTTCATTCCATTCCTGTTGGAGAGCATATTTCACATGATTTAAATTTTTTTGGTTTATTGAACTATGTGGCGTAACATATGATCTCTCCTAGAGAAGATTCCATGTACACTTGAGAATATTGCATGTTCTGCTGCTGTCATGGAGAGTGTTTTATAAATTTCTATTAGGTTTTGGTTCAAGTCCTCTATTCTTTTCTGTCCTTCGGTCTAGTTGTTCTATCCATTATTGTAAGTGGACATAGAATTCTCAGTTGACAATTTTGTTCTGAAGCACTTTGAATATGCCATCCCTTTGCCCTCAGACCTACATAGTTTCTAATGAGAAAGTGATTGTTAATCTTATGAGGGTACTTTGTACATCATGAGCTTCTCTCTTGCTGCTTCCATGACTCTTTGACATTTGTCAATTTCATTACAATGAGTGTTTATCTCCTTGGGTTTATTCTACTTGAAATTTGCGGATATGTACATTAATAATTTTCATCAAATTTAAAATGGCCAATTTACAGTTTACTACTCTGCCTTAGCCATCACTTCCTGCTTGTACAGAACCTCAAGATAAACTAGAGTGAGTGCTTAGTGCAATCTTGTATGCATCTCTATGCCTGCACATACATTGCTTTCTAAGTTCCTAGGAATGTGTCAAAGCTTTTCAAAGTTCTTATTCCAAAAGCATTTCATTTCCCAAACATTTCTGCCAAGTGGTTTTGTTAGTTTATTGTTTGTTCCAACTGTTATACATTGCCTCAGGCATAGCCAACTAAAATATTGGTCTGTAAATGTATTCAAAAAATGCTGCCAAGGTAGTGGCTTTAGTGCTGGGTGTATTCCAAGCTAGATAAAATAAAACAAGCCCTTTGAGTGTGTCTTCCAAAGAGCTACCAGAAAAGTCAAAACAAATTATTTAAATTCTTTGCAAGTAAGATCTCTTTTGCTCTGTACTGGGAATACAAGCTGTTATTTCCAAGCCTGCCACTGTGTTAGTATTGGGGGAATGCAGCCAGGGTAAGTTAAAATGCCACAAAACTTGCTGTTCTTACTGAGATTCAGCTGTTTTTCTTAAATGAATGTTCCCTGTGTTGCTGCAAGCTTTTGTTTAGTTTCCAAAGTTCTAAACATGTTCTTTATGACAACATTTGTCAGTGTTTAAGTTGCTTTTATGAAGGGATAGACATCTGGAGTTTCTTACTCAGCCATTTTCTTAATGTCACGCTTGATAGTTTTTGACTGAAAGTCTTTTGGTGCTCTACTCTGCCCTGCGTCAGATCTATAACATGGAGAGCCAGGGACTCTTCAGTGAGATCATGTTTAAATACATGTGCCAAATACTAACAATCCTTAGCTTTATCTCCCACAGTCCTTGAAAATCCTACAAGGATAAGAAAAGAATTGAGAGAATAGAAACCAAGGTTTAAAGATCTTCTGAAGAAAACTGTAGATGTTTGAACATAATACCACAAAGGAAATGTTAGGTTTTATCTAATCCTGTATTTCTCACATTTTAAAGTGTGTTATCAATCACCTGGGGGTCTTCTTAAAATGCAGATTCTGATTCATTAATTTTGCTGTGTGACTGAGATTCTGCATTTTAACAAGGTCCCAGGTGATACTAATATTGCCGGTTTGGGAACCTTTTCTTTTCCTCTGCCTCTAGGAAAGAATACCTTTAATCTCTTTAAGAATATTCTTAGTTTAGCTAGCCTATTCTCTACAAAGAAGCATTTTAAAGAATACAATGTAGTGCAGAAAAAAAAACCATTAGAACTACTTTGATATTTACTTTTATCTAACAATGAGAAATAAATTAAATTTTATTAATATTTAATATACAAATTTTCACTAGGATTCTCACTTAATCTGTATGTCAGATTATTACAGATCTCTTATTTTGATTTGAAGGAAGGGTATGATGGCCCCTATGTGAAGGGGTTGAGAAGCTCAGCTGACAAGGTCCAGTATACTACTTTATAAAAGTTCACTGGATTTAAACATGATGGTAATTATTTAGAAGGTGTTTTTGAGAACCTTAGCATTGAAACAGAACAATCAGATATCATTGGAGAAACACTCATTTTTCCTTCTATAGTAAAACTTACTGAAATAATGCATGAAAAATAATATGATCATATAGTAAAGTTCATTCTTTCTTCAGCACATACTGTTATCAGCAAAAGATACATAGAAAATATTGATGAAGATTTGAAAAAACAACTAATAGATCAAATTACTTAGTATGGGAGTTTTCTATATAGTTGAATTCAAGTATGTATTTCTAACAATTCTTACCTTAGGAAATTTGATAGATAGTGAAATACAAAAGCCGGTTTTCTGTGAACCACTCAAAAGATGCATTGGATACTATTTCAACAGTAGATGATTCTTTTAGTTAAAAAAAAAATCTTTCAGAAAAAAGTATGTAAATGTAACCACAGTAGATTGGTTGTGTTGACTGCATTTTGCATCATACATGAAATCCACTTATTGCATTATTTTTAGGCAAGCTATTATAGAAAGGAAAATAAAGCCAACAGTGTCAAAAATGCTTTATTACATCAATATAATTATTTTCTAAAAATGAAAATCTTTAAAAATAATGATATTTAAAATGCCTTATTTTGAGAAGGGGTGTGACCATGAAGATCACATGTATTATTTAAAAATGCACTGGCTACTCTGAGATGAAGTATTAATACATTAGTGTTGAACTTAGATATGAGCTACACACTTCTCATGTTACAAAACTTTTTTAAATATGTGGAAACTGACTTCAGGCAAATATTAAAACAAAAAAATCTGACCCTTCAAAGAATAATAGCATTTTAACAGTGAATGGGGAAGTTAGTGAGTTTTTGAAAGAAACTTATTCTATGGAGTGAGAATTTTTGGTATGTTTTTTAGATATGTTTCCAGTAAGTGATTTTGTTGCTGAAAAGTATGTCACCTATAAAAAAAAAAAAACTTACATTTTCAAATTTAGAATCAAAATTTCCTAACATATTTAAAGATCATCTATATGAATATTCCCATGGTTGTTTAATCTACCTGTTAAAAATAATAAAAGGCAGAATTTTTTGATTAGCTTAAAGAAGTAGTTGGCATTAGGAAATATGAAATTTTATAGATTGATTTCAATAAAACCATTGAAAGAGGTTTTGGATGTGATTGAAATATTATCGCGATCTGATAAACACAGTTGACAATATTTCTTCAGTTTGGAGATAATCTCATTATGAGGTGTCTTTTTCACCTACCATAGCCTGTTAAAACCAATTATTTAAATAAACTGAACTTAGAACCAAACTTTTAATTTGTATACAAAGTGTTTTACTAGATTTTCAAAATTAGTAGAGCATTTTTGATCAGTGTCTATGAGGGAAAAATCTCTTTAACATTATTAATAAACAAAATGCATGTTAAAATATTAATCTTTTCCTCTGTAATTTCTATTTTGTATATATTTTATAATATATTAAATCATTAATACAATAGCATATGGCTTATAAATATGTTTCAGTGTATATTTTCTTAATAATTATGCAAAACTATGAACTATTAATAACCATTGATAGAACTTTTTTGTTTTAGGTGTTAATACTACATATCAGCAATGAAAATAGTGCATCCTCTGCCTTGATTTGATCTTTCTTTCTTTCTCTCTTTCTTTCTTTCTCTCTTTCTTTCTTTCTCTCTTTCTTTCTTTCTTTCTTTCTTTCTTTCTTTCTTTCTTTCTTTCTTTCTTTCTTTCTTTCTTTCTTTCTTTTTTCTTCTTTCTTTTCTTTCTTTTTATTTACTATTTTTAAAAGATGGGGCATCACTATATTGCCTAGGCTGGGCTCCAACTCCTGGACTCAAGGGATCTTCCTGCCTCAGCCTCCCAAGTAGCTGGGACCACAGGCATGTGCCACCATGCCCAGCTCTTAATATACATTAAAGATGTTATGAGGAATATTTTTAATCTTACTTTTTTTTATATTACTCATTTCTATGAGAATGTAGAACATTATTTTGAATCAGACCACATTTGTTTTTGAAACTTTTTAAAACTTTATTTTGGTTAAGATATTGAAAATTTTCTTTTATCCCCTCAAATTAGTCCCTCTTTTTCATTTTAAGATATCCAGAGTTTTTCCCTCTGAAATGGAGTTGAGTTATAAATGACACTGGAAATAGAGATATGATAGCCTGGGATGGATTTTGTGTCTAAGCGAAAGAGACTTTTATGTGCCACAGTTAAGGAGACAAAGCTGAGACACATTTTATTTTTTTGCTAGAGTAATTGAGTTTGAATGGCAATTTCCTTTCAAAATGTAACTTTACTTGAATTTAAAATGTCAGTGGCAAATTATTTCATAAAATACAGGTTGGTGTCAGAGTGAAGTCAGTTATATGCATGAACTTCAACAAAGGCTACTGTGAACTTCTTACATCTATATTTAGATTAATATAGATTAATCTATACTAATTATTGTGGTAGTTGTAGTAGTGGTCGTAACAGTAATGGAAGCAATAGCAGCAGTAGTAGAAGTGTTGGTGATGGCGGTTGTAATAAATAATAATAGCAGCTATTTGGGCACAATTCTAAGCACTTTACATATAATTATTCATTTAATCCTCGTAACCCGCTGAGGTTGGCACTATAATGGTTCCTGTTATATTGATGAGCTCAGAAATTTAAACAACAGCCTCCAAAATCACATGTAGTAAATGAAACGTATGTATTTAAGAGAAAAGAAATTAGGGCCTGAGTCCATGCTGTTAACGACAGCACTATATTCATTCAGTAGCTCAGTTGGGAAAAAGCATCTATGACTCAGATTCAGATAAAGGAAAGGACTCACAAGACTCTACAGAGTAGCTTCATGTAAGGCTTCAGTAAAATTAAAGGATAGGAAAGGAAAGGATTTCCAACCAAAGGCGGTATTACAAGTGGTTAGCCATATGGAAAACAATGACTCTGGGTACAATTTCATACCATCTAACAAAGCACAACAGGAGAATAAAAGCAAAGACAACCCTAGAGAAATCTGAAAATGTACAGTTGTGGTCCTGCATGTCTTTTTCTCCTTTGATTATGAACTACGAAGATAGGCGTGAGGTATATCAGTTCCATGGGAGTCCAGACATAAGTTTGCCGTGCAGTCTTGTATACTCCACTTGCCAAGTAGCCAAAGCCAGATGGTGTAACTGATTAAACCATCAATGCATACATTTGTAAACTACATAAGCAAGCTAGTATGGAATGTCTCAAGAGGTATTTCAAGCTTTAAATAGTGCATTATAATTCACTTGCCAGTACATCTCATCTTTATCTTGGCAAGGTTAAGTACCAGACTATTATGCATCCCAGATATGAACATAAAGATTTCCTAATACAGCTGTAGATATCCCTGTCCTTATGTAGGCAAAATGATCATGTCTGTTTTGTGATGATCAAGAGCTTCAAACTTTAATCAAGTTCATTTTTTCTTTTTATGGTTAGTACTTTTTTATTCCATAAAAAACCTAGTGCTATGCCAATGCTGTGAAGACATTCTCTGATTTTTTTTTCCTGGAAGTTTATAATTTAGCATTTATAATTAAATCTATTTATATATAATTTAAATTTGGGGATGGTATAAAATATAGGCCAGAGGCCACATTTTCCATATAATTAACCAGTTACAGCACTTTTTGTTGAAAAGGTTTCACTTTCCCATTTAATTGACTGGGCTCATCTGATAAAAATCAGTTATAAGAATGGGTCTACGTCTGGACTTTCCATCTTATTATTTATTTATCTTTACCTCAATACCACACTATCTTGACCCCATGGATTAGGCCCTGACATGAGCTGTCATAAGTCCTCAAACTTTGCTTTTCTTGAAGATTGTTTTGGCTATTCTAGACCCTTTGTATTTCCATAGAAAGTTTAGAATCAAGTTGTCAATTGTCCCCTTGCCGAAAATAGCCTGTTGGGATTGCAATGAAAATACCAGAACTATTTTAGAAGAATGAACATCTTAACAATATTGAGTCTGTCCATCTATGAACAAGATGATCACCATTTATGTAGGATTTGGTTTTGTTTTTTACATTTACTTTAAGAACATTTTTTGTTTTTTAGGGTAGAAGACTTGCATATCTCTCATTAAGTTTCTTCACATTAATTTTATGTTTTTAATGGCATTGCAAAGGAGAGATTTATACTTTCATTTTACAATTACCTATTTACTAGTTTATAAATATTCAATTAGTCCTAGAAGTGAAGAGTAGAATGATTGAGTGGTTACTGGAGGCTAGAAGAAGATATAAATGTGAAGTTGTTGTTCAACTGGAAAAAAGTTTCAATTGTACAAAATGAAGTAGTTACAGAGATCCAGTGCACAGCATAGTGTCTCTAGTCAACAATGCTTTATTCTGCACTTAAAATTTTGTTAAGAGGGTAGATCTCATGCTAAGTGTTCTTACCATAAAATCAAAGCAAAAGAAACAAAACAAAACAAAACTAAAGGGATACAAGGAAACTTTTAGATATAATGAACATGTCTGTTATCCCAATTGTGGTGATGGTTTCACGAGTGTTTCACATGTACAACTCATCCAATTGTATGCATTAAATATATGCAGTACATTTACCTCAATAAAGCTGTTAAAGAAGAAATATAGATACAATTGAATTTTGCATTATATATTGACCTATGTTCTGCAAACTTGTTAAATCACTTATAATTTCTAGTAGTTTATTGGTAGAATCCTTAGGGTTTTCTACCTACACAATCTTACTGTCTGTGAATAAAGACATTTTATTGCTTTCTTTTCTATCTGTATGCTATATATATATGTATATATATATACATATATATATAATGAACATTGATCTGACATCATCTCTTTTAAAATATAAGTATTAGGATGAGATCATAGAAAAATTCAAAACCAGTTACTTTTCCTAAACATGATGGTTATGTAGAAGATTCCTTACACAGAGGTCCTGGAAGAGGGGTAGATGGAGCTGAAATCTGGCATATGCTCTGGCTAGTGAGCCATGTATCCTACAAAGTGTTTAGAATGGGGCTGGATTACCCTGGTTAAAATGGAAACTCTTTCTAACTTGTGGAAGCCAACCTGGAAAAAACTGTCACGGGCATAGGGAAGCTGTGTAGAAAGCACTGGAAAGTAGAATGGGGGAGGAGGCATTCAGGAAAAAAAAAAAAAAAAAAAGCAAAGAAACCAGAAAACTATGATGAAGGCAAGTTTTCAGTTTTTTTTTTTTTTTTTATTCTTGAGTATTTAATATTGACCACAATTACCAAATAACAGTCGAATCCCCACTACACTTTGTACTGTATGGAAACAATCTTATGCAAGTAGAAATCTCTAAAACTTTCAGCAAAAAAAAAAAAAAAAGTAATTTGTTTCTACACCTGGCCTTACTTAAGGAAAGTAATGCTTTATTTATTCAACATCATTGTGAAATGAAGTGTTTCAAATAATTTTACGCCTTTAAGTGCCAAGACTTCTTTTTTTCTTATAA